>BPLR01007642.1:0-25209 GCA_021605095.1 Caerostris extrusa
TTTGAAACAATCAATCAGTTCCCAGTCAATTTAAGATTCGATTTTAAGTAGTATTATTTGAAAGAAAAAAACATGTCTTTCTTAATCGGAATATTAAACATTATGCATCAAAATCTAAATTTTACATGTGTATGTTATTATCCATGAAATTCCATAACGAAAACCTCTCAAACAATTATATAAAGAATCTAAAAGATGACAAAAGCCACACACGTGAATACCAATACAAAAGAAAATACTAACATCTTACCAATTAAGCTATCAATCACGCTTTTTGTTCATTTTAAACATCATTGTGAAATACAAATCCTTATGAGGGTATAAAAATAAAAGAATGCAATGCAGTATAATATAAATATTTAAACATCTGAATTTAGATGCTAATATTAATGTATACAATTCCAAAACTAATCGCTTGATAAGGGAAAAAATCATTGAAGAGGTAAGTGACCTTTAAAATATTCAATCATACTTTCCCATCATTTTAAATGTCTCTTTCAAAAGCAATCATATTATTACAAAATGGAAAGATAATCTGACGTCTTTATGCCAAATGATAAATATTTAAACATTTGAATTTAAATGTTAATATTAATGTATAAAATACCGTAACCTAATAGCTGGAAAGAATGAATCCTATATACAAATACAAACTTCTTGAGCAGTAAGAAAAAAAAAATCTGATCTCTAAAACAATCAATCATGCTTTAGGATCATTTTAAATGTCCTTATCAAAAGCAATCCTACTATTAAGAATGGGACAATAAACCGAAATTTTAATGTCAAATGTATAATATTGTAATATCTGAATTTAAATGTTAATATCAATGCATAAAGTGCAAAAATCGCTGGGGAGAATGAATCCCACACACTTCCTGAGCTGTAAGAAAGAAAGAAAAAACAAAATCTCTTACCTCTAAAACAATCAATCAATCATGCTTTTTCCAATCATTTTAAAAGTCACTCTCTCAAAAAAAAAGAAAATAAATAAAATAAAACAATCATATCATTAAGAAGAACAGAAAAAAAAAGTGAATGTTAACTATTTAAACACCTGAAGTACGAAAAATCCCATAGCCAAAAAGAAGGAACGATTCAAAAGAAGAAGAATTCAAAGAATGAGCCACACACGAGTCAGAAAGAGGCACCAATTCCCTCACCTCTGAAACAATCAATCATAAGAAGGTAGCCACCGTTCAGAGAGTCTGAATCGGATCATTAGAAGTGTGCGATTGAATTAAGACATCACATTCAGGGGGGGGAACGCCGACAGAAGAAAGTCATTCAAAAATGTAATGCTTCCCATTGCTGCAATTATTGGGAGGAACGCCACCCTCCCCATACCCAAAAGGAAGGAAAAAAAAACCTGAAGCAAGTACATAAATATATACCAGAGGAAAGGACAGAGCTGCTATCACGGAAAAGCCTTCTCTTTTTTTAATTAACTATGTACCAGGAAAAACAGGATGCTGGACTTTATAAAGACCTCCAACGATGAATCCCCAACAGGTTTGGAGCGAACAGTTCTCAGGTAGGAAGAAGGACAGAGACAGACAGACATGGAAAAATAAAAGGCCAGCTAGGAAATTAAGGACCCCACGTGTGTTATTCATTACGGGACAGCACTATTGGCGTTTATGGATTCAAATTATCTCTATTAGTGGTGGAGGAACTCGGGTTTTTTTTCTTTCTTTCTTTTCTTTTTTTTTCTTTTTTTTTTTTTTTTTTTTTTTCTTTTTTTTATTTTATGTTGTGGTCGCGCCAGCTACGGCGGTCTTCTTCTAGGTGTATAGAAAAGGTGTTGGACACTTTCTAAAAGGCTGTACTTTTGGGGGTGATTTTTTTTTTTTTTTTTTTTTGCTTTTTTCTTTACCGCCAGCTTTGAAAAAGAAGCTGGGGTGATTCTGGTTCGTGGTGGACTTTCCGTGTGAATTATTTATTATTGTTGGTGGTGGTAGAGATGATGTATTCAATTTGCTGTTGCTGGAGAAAAAAATTATGATTAATTTTTTTATAAAAATTTATTCCTCTTACGCATCATATTCTCATAGTTTTTTTTTTTTTTTTTTTTTTTTTTTTTTTTTTTTGGCTTGGAGATGATATTTATGGCAATTTTAATTTGGTTTTCTAAATTTCTTATATTCTATCTTCAAAATTACAAATGTGATCTTAGAAATGTGAACAGAATAGATTTCAGCCACTGACTTTGAAATTCCAAAAAAAAAAAAAAAAAGTTTTATTAAATTAAAGATTAGAATGCTTTTTACAAAAACATCATGAGATGAAAATTTGCTTAATTTATTTTAACAGACAGACAGAAATAAAACGCCAGCTAGGAAATTAAGGACCCCATGTATGTTGTTCTTGACGAGGCTGCACTATTGGCGTTTATGGATTAAAATTATCTCTATTAGTGGTAAAAGAACTGACGTTTTTTTTTTTCTTCTTTTTTGTGTTGTGGTCGCGCCAGCTACGGGAGGTCTCTTCTAGGTGTATAGAAAAGGTGTTCTATACACCTAGTTCTAGTCCTATACACTTTCTAAAAGACTGCACTTTTGGGGTTGAATTATGCTTTTTTTTTCTTTACCGTCAGAGTTGGAAAGAAGCTGGGGTGATTCTAGTTCGTGGCGGATTTTTCGTGTGAATTATTTATTTATTTTTTATTGTTATTGGTGGTGTTGAAGATAGAGATAAGTATTCAATTTGATGTTGGTGGGGGAAAAAACATTAGTTTATATAGAAATTTTATTCCTCTTACACATCATACAATAATCTGGTAGCTTTTTGGACTTGAAGAGGATATTTATGGGAATTTAATTTATTTTCTAAAAATTGAAATTCCGTCTTCACAATTCTAAATGTGGTCTTGGAAACGTGAATAGATTAGATTTAAGCCACATCACAGTCACTGACTTTGAAATTCCAGCAACAACAAAAAAATATTAAATTAAATATGAGAATGCAAAAAAAAATCATGAAATGTACATTTGCTTAATTTATTTTTAGCCCGCAAAAAGAGTAGAGCAATTTAGATAATTTAATTTAAATTTTAACAACAATAGTTTAACAACTATAGTTAAATATGCAAGTTAAAGGATAATTAATTTATTTTCACATTACATCATTTTAATAATAGTTAATCGCTAAATAGAAAAAGATGGAACTAAAAGGAAGGAAGTAAATTAGATTATTGCATTTTATGGTTTAAGGTAGATAATGGAATTTTTACGGCGTGAATTTCTCAAAAATTTCTAAAAAGTACATAAATAATCAATTTCTTTTGCATATGTAAGTAAAAAATATTAAAAACCAATTAACTAACTAAATTTAACTGATTAACAGAAGCAAAAACATCATTTATAACGCAATAATCATCAAAAAAGCTATTAAAAATAATTAACATTATTTTTTTTTTGTTAATGTAAATGTTTTTTGTTTTATTAAATTAAAAATTAAATATATTATTTAATAAAATAAATATTTATTAATATGTATTATTTAATAAAATAAATAATTGATAACCATGTTATATATTTTTAGATAAAGAGTTCATTAATTATAATTATTATAATCTTACTATTATAATCTTTAAAATTTATCAATTAAAACACTGTTTGAAATAACATTATTGTTCTTTAAGGAGATATTTAATAATGTACAACATAAATTTCATTTTATATATTTATTATTTTTAACACTTTTTATAAATTCAAGAATTACAATTGCATAAACAGAACAGTCATTTTATTACTATTTATTATTAAAACAAATACGACATGTAAATTCTTCATTTAAAGCACTAAAGATAATTGTATAAAAAATAGTAATAATGTTTAAATTATGTTTATGTTTAAATAATTAAATGTCTAATTAAGTTTAAATAAATATAATTTTTTTTACAGAGATATTTCAAATTTTGTATTTAATATGATTAATTACAATATTTACTATATCATTCCCTATGACAATATTCACAATTTTTAGTGTAAGAGGCAATGTTTAAACATTGCATAATTGCTAAATAAATATTTTAAAATACAACTTAGCAAATTAAGTAATCAAAAATATTTTAAAAATACATTTTAATATTTTTAAGAATCATGGTAGCAAATTATATAGTTTTTACAAATCATATGTATACATTAATTTTTCAATGCGTAAACTTCATTGAGAGGTGAAATTTTTATATTATATGAATGATATTTATTTTTACAAAATGCGTAAACATTACATTTTAATAGGTTTTTTAATAATTTTTTTTAATGAGTAGCAATTTTTTATACGAATCATAGGTTTTAATATAATAATATATTATATGAATGATATGTATTTTTACAAATCATATGTATACATTACATTTAGTATTTTTAAGAATCATAGGTTTTAATATTTTTTTACAAATAGTAAACATTACATTTAATTTTAAACATAGGTTTTAATATAATAATTTTTATATTATATGAATGATATGTATAGATTTTTACAAATCATGCGTAAACATTACATTTAGTATTTTTACGAATTAGGTTTTAATATAATAATTTTTATTTTTATGAATATGTATAGATTTTTACAAATAGTAAACATTACATTTAGTATGAATCATGCGTTTAGTATTTTTATAGTATCATACGTTTAGTATTTTTGAGGAATTATGCGTAATAATTTTTATATATCATACGAATGATACATAATGATAAGTTTTTATATACAAATCATGCGTATACATTTAGTATTTTTATGAATCTAGTAGTATTTTTATGAAATAATAGTAATCACGTAATAAATTTTTATTTTTTAAAAATCACTTTTTACTAATCATGTTTATTTTACTGAATGGTTAATGTTTTTTATTAGTTAATGCCTTTTACGAAAAACTGGAATTTTTTTTCCAATGGTTTTATCGAGTGTTAAGTCAACAGGTAACATTACTTCTTCCCTTTCCTTCAGAGTCAAGATATTGACTCCTCCCTGAAGGGGTATCGGGGAGAAGCGTTTCGAACTCTCTAGAGCACTTGGTGAACACAAAGGGCCTGTTCCAGTGTCGATTCTTAGCTCTTTTAGGAGCAAACTTCGTGATAAAGAACAGAATATTTGCAAAAAAAAAGCACGTTCGGTTTCACCGGGTTTGAATAAAAAAATAAAAAGGGGTTGTTTGCTATGTTTGTAGAAGGGTGTTGAGTGTTTTGACGCCGACTGAGGATCTACCAGAGATAAACAACAAACAAGAAGTTAAGTCAACTACAGATATTTTATCATTATTTTCATTGTAAGTATGTTTCATAGATGGGCCTGCTTCAAAAATTATACAAAAGAATAAATTTCAATAAGATTCTCAATCAAATTTTCATTTATGCATATAAAAGGCGAAACTGCATATGATTATAACCGTGGAAGTAACAATATAAAAAATATTTTTTTACCTTGTATTAGTTATTTTTTTACCTCACCAATAAATCACGAAGTAATTTTGATTAAGTAGTTTACATACCTAAAACTATAGCTTTTTATAAAGGTATAGATATATAGATAGTATTTTAATAAAAAGGAATCTAGATAGGAATATAGATTGCATCTCTGTTTTGAAATACAAGAAATAAATATAGATAGTATTTCAATTTTGTGTATATGTATTCACTTTTGTAATTCACAATTTACATCTATTTGTTCGTTTGATATTTTTTAAATTCATTAATATAGTACGGATTTATTTACTTTGTATTAAAAGTAAGTAAAAATATGGCATTAATTTATTTATATATTATTATTTTTACATTTTGACTTTTTTTTTTTCATAGCTGTCAATTGGATACAAACATTACGAAAAGTTTTCAACCATCCACCAATTTTGAGTTATACTTAAGTTTAGTTAGTTTTGAGTTTATTTGTCAGTTTTGTTAGTTTTTGAGTTTATTCATTAATTTGATTTAGTTTTGTACAGTAAAAAACAAAACAGCTATTTGCAAATTTTTTTAATTATTTATATTATATATATAAATAAATATATAAATATATTTAAATATATTATATTATTTAAATATTGTCATAATTTAAGCTGCACGTGAATTAAATTATGATTATTAATAGGCAAACTTTAATCGCAAAACTTCAGCATTGTTTTTATGTTTCTTGTTAATTGCATCAACTATTGTAGAGACTAGATTATTTTAAATTATTATTATGAAAAAAATTATTATTATTATGAAATATTTTTATCAAATACATGCTTTTTAACAATTTCTTTTAGCCTGAGGATGCAGAAAAAGATACTAATAAAACCGATTACATTCTCAATTTTACAGTCAAATTCGCCAATACTTGGTTCAGATAGAGAACAGGTTGCCAAAAAAAAAAAAAAAAAAAAAGGTGTGGAAGTTTTCCTAATTCGTTCTTTTTAACAGCTGCTGTTCTGGAGTTAAGCTTTAATCCTTTCTTTGTCAGGAACAAAAAGCAGATGTTACGATGAAAAGAACCTAATCAATTGAGCTGCATTCTTGTCTTCACATAAGCTACTTGACCAATGTAAACTCCCTGTGAGGTTCATGACGGTAAGTTTATGAAGACATTCGAAAACGCTGCTGGTTGAAAAGCGACCCGCTTTCGTGGACGCCGATGCAAGTAATAACATGTGCATTGTCACTCGTCCCCTCTTGAATGGCACTGTAATCCCAAAATCGCTTTTATTCTCCTGACCACCCTCATTTCAGCTACCGAAAAGATTCCCACTCGTTAATCTCCAAATCCCGCCCGAAAAATGGACTCCACTCCATTAAAGGACTATTCTGACTGGGTGGTTTGCAGTGGTATCCAAGACTTTCTTCACAATATTTGCCTTTGTGGCCGTTTAATGTAGCCGACCCAATCTGCCACAAAACGCTCTGTATGACAAAGACGCTACAAAATTTCCCATAGAATTCCATTCCCCTTCGGGTCGCACGCACATTTCTAATTGAACATCACATTACCTTCGGCCTTCTGTCACTCTCAATGGGGCTGCTTTTCCGCTGTTAAAAGATTATTTGGCGGATTTATAGCTGCCTCACACGATGGTTAACAGGCCTTCAGTAGGAGGTATTATGACCACTGGAGACATTCCTGCCCTGCTATAGTAATTCAGCAGAGCATGTGATTTCAGCAGATATTAAGATGGGTTTTCTGTTAGTGGATTTTAGGGATTTCTGGGAAATCGTCCAAATTTACATTCTTTAGATGCTGCGGGGGAAAAATTCTTAAGAATTCTTCGTATTATTCTTTAAGCTTCACTGGATAAAACGACCATGAATTAGGAAGCCCGTTGTCCACGGGTTAGATTGTATGTATTGATGACTTGATCACTATTCCATGCTACTTATTTTCTTCTTTTGAAGGAAACTAACAATTTTAAATCTTAAAACGAATTGCCCTTTGTATCAGAACTGAAACCATCAAAAACGTTGTTTTTTTGAAATATTGATACATGGTTCTTCGAAATAAAATGCCCATGCATTAGGAAGTACGTTGTCCATAGGCTAGATGGTATGTATTGATGACTTGATCACTATCAAACTTGTTTTGTTTTAAAGAAACTTACTATTTCAAATCTTGAAAGGAATTGTCCTTTGTATCAAAACAGAAACTATCAAAAACATGGTTTCTCGAATTATTGAATAAAACGACCTTGCATTGGGAAGTTGTTGACCATAGGTTAGGTAATATGTATTGATTCCTTGATCAGTCTCTTGTTTTGTTCTTTAAGGAAATTATCATTTTAAATCTTAAAGGGATTGTCCTTTCTATTAGAACAGAAATATCAAAAATATGATTTTTCAAAATATTGATACATTGTTTTCCGAAATATTGAATAAAACTACGGCCCATTGGGAAGTCCATTGTTTACAGGTTAGGTGGTATATATTGATAATTGGTCACTTTCATGGTTTGTTTGTTAAAGGAAACTTTTAAAAGGAACTGTCCTTTGTATCAGAACATAAATCATCAAAAACATGGTTTTTCAAAACATTGATACATAGTTTTCGAAATATTGAAGACTTGATCACTCTCTGTTTTGTTTGTTAAAGAAACTAACTATTTTAAATCTTAAAAGGGACTGCCCTTTCTATTAGAATAGAAACTGAAAAACTGGTTTTTAAAAATATTGAATTAACTTATGGCACATTGGGAAGTCTGTTGTTTACAAGTTAGGTAGTATGTAATGCTGACTTGATCACTCTCATGATTTGTTTGTTAAGGAAACTAACAATTTTAAATCGTAAAAGGACTGCCCTTTGCATCAGGACAGAAACATCAAAATAATATATTTTTTTATAAAAACTATCGCATTTTTGATAAAATATCCCAGAACAGTTTTTTAACAGAAACTATCAAAACGGTATACATAAAGCCATATTTTTTATTGTTATCAAAAATATGGTTTTCCGAAATAGTCAGTTTTCGTGGAACTAATCTAACTTTTATTTTAAACGTATAACCTTTATTGCCTGTAAAATTCAGAGTAACTAAATAAACGCAGAACAAACAAGAACAGTTCAGGTTTATTTAACGCGATATCTTTTATCGATTTATCTTTAAGATATTTATTTAGAGAAATTCATAAAGATATGTCTTTTAGTGCTTACTGATTTTTCCTTAACTGAATGATAAAAAAATGATTAATTATAATTACTTTTTCTTAATTCAATTATTAAAATGTTTTTTAATAATAATCCCAATAAAAATTCATTTTAATCATAATAGCTTATTTAATCAATAAAATTATTACAATGTTGCATTGTAACAGAAGTTTATTTAAAACAGGACATCTAAGCTGAAGATGTATAGAACTGACCGCAGTATCAGAAGATTCACTAATGTATTATTTCATTTAAAATGTCTAATTTAATTCAAATAAATTATTTTTCATTAAACATTTATAATTTTATAAGTAATTTTTATACAATAATGTTAACTAGATTCATTATTGGTCGCGGGCATGGTATCAAGATAGCAAAAGGAATTTACGATCAAAAGTATTCAGAAGGTCAAACAGCTAAAAATTCCTATATTGTTTGCCAAGAATGGATAGATTCTTTAGATAACCCAGTAGACTTTAGATAAATAGACTTTAGAAATAGAACTGACCACAGTATCAGTGGAAGATTCACTAATATATTATTTCAAGTAAAATGTCCAATTTAACTCAAATAAATCACAAGTAATTTTTATTCGTTCGTTTAACAAGATTCATCATTGGTCGATGGCATGGTATCAAGATACCCAAAGGAATTCACGAGCAAAAGTACGAAGGAACGCTTCAGAAGGTCAAATAGCTAAAAATTCCTATATTGAATGGTTTCTGTTTGGCAAGTCCAGAGGCAATCGACTCAGTTTACGATACAGCAGACAGCGCGTGTCTTCAATACGGAGTCGAATTTCAGACACAAAAGAAGACTTTTGTTCTGGGAAAAGATACTTCAGATAAGCAAAACTTCCTCAGGAAAAATCGTCGCAAGGGCATCTGTTCATTCGTGTGATTTAAGAGCCATAAAAGGGAAGGGTATAACCGAAGAAATCTTACAAATGTAAGAAAGTTATTTTAAAATTACAATTGGGATGTAAAAATTCCTAATCATTACAAGAAGTGATTGGTGTGCTATTTCTTTCAGGCAAAAAGTATATGTCGAGAGATTCCTAGAACATTGATCATACTAAAAAACACCTGTTCAAAAGATATCCTTAAAAAGGAGTACAAGTCCCTTATATAAAGATAAACATCCCTTCATTGCTACAATTACAGAAATATTTGTAAATAATTGCATCAATATTTTAGCTGCTTTTAAACTGTTCCCACATCATTTTTATACCTTTTTCAACTTTAAATATAATATTTTGAATGATTTTTAGGAGTATTTTTTTTCAAATACAATAATCAATTAATTCAAAATGTTTTGATCAAAATTAAGTGTAAAAACTTTGAAATCCTTTATTGATAATATTCTATTTTAAAATTTTGAACACATTAATGACAGCCATTATTAATTGCATAAAGAAAAATCAAACTTTAATTTGTTCGATAGATGGAACTAAAAATCTACAATTTCAAAATAGTAAGCTATTATAAAGACAAGAAATAAAAAAAAAACCCTACAATTTTTGAAAAAGCTAGCCTAACACTTTCGATTACTTTTCATTAGTTATTTTCCGATTCAGAAATTTGAAAGCTTTAAAACTAAAAATCACAATATATAATAAACAATATAAAGTGCGTAAATAAAAGGAAAAACTTCAATTATTCATTAAAAATGGAGCTAAGATTAAAAATATGGAGCCATTCTAAAAGCAGTAGCTAGAAAATAATAATAATTTTCGTATAGAATTACGTGATAAATAACTGGCTAATTCAACTATATTTACTAAGTTTTTATTTAAAATTATTTTATATATATTTTTAATTAATACAAATTGTATATGGTATAATACAGATAATGAAAGCCATATAATATAACCCGATGTAAAGATTTTCTAGAAAAGGATAATAGTGTATAACACATTACAAATATATTAATTTTCATATTTATATATAGAGAGAGAGCATACTCTAAGACCAACGCAGAATTAACAAGGAGGGAATTAGACACGACAATTTTGCACGCCAAAGCTACTGCCAGTATTCGCAACTAAAAAGTTTACTTCTAAAGTCTACTAGGTTATATAAACTATAAAAAAAAACCATCATCACATTCCCAATACAAAAATTCTGATGAGTCTCCCATTCAAAACTCTCAAAAAAAAATAAATAAATAAAATAACGAAATTGAAGCTCCAAAGTGAGCATAAGTTAAAGAAATTAAAAATCATTTAATAAAATAAAAGTAAAAAGGCGAAATTACATCATCAAATAGAAAAAGAAAAATTTGTACAAAATATACAATGATAAGAGTGTAAAAAGATGTTGTCCAAGAAATTCGTAAAACCTTATATAAATTAGTAAATCTAAGGACAATTATATATATCTATATATATATATATTCGAATTTATTATTCTAAATTTCCATTTTGAACTTTTGTAATTTTTTAAAAAATTATTAATTAAATATAGCTATTAAGTACATTTATTTATTTTTTGTAAAATTATGCCATCCAACAGTCGTTGTTCACAACATCCTAAATCTTTTAATTTTAGAATTCCTCTTCTCAAATTATCATCTCTTTTTAGCGCAATTATTCACTAAATGCACGTGCACAGATATGAATATTTTTTACAAAAAGAGATCTGATTACGTAATCGTGTTTCGTTTTTAAATTCTGATGCAAATAGATCATTATAAAAATACATTTTTTATTAAAAAAAATAAGTATTCACCTTTTAAACCCACAATTTTGCTTCAAATCAAATCAATTTTACATTTTGCTGTTACTCAAAATTAAATGCTATTTCATGTCTATTTAATAATTTCATTAATGCATACTCTATATCTATTTCGGAATTAAAATTATTAATAACAATATCTTAATACTATAAAAGCTTATTTATTTCTATAAAATTAGAGGGAATTATTTTAAAAGTTAGGTAACTTAATAACGTTAATATCTCATGTTAAAAACTAGTTATAATAACAAAATCCATATTTCAGTGAAAATTTTCGCTAATTTTTTAACTCATAATTTTACATTAGCTAAAAATTTTATACTTACTTTAGAGCCTGATATCATGATGTTACTCAGAGACCTGAAAATAAAAGAGCACTATGTTAATTTAAAATATGAAATGGCTATTGAATGCATATACCAAACAAACAAGTAATTTTTAAGAAAATTTCACAATTTTAATGCAAAAGAATTAAATCTATAAGCAGAAATATACTTTTTCATAATACCAAAACCAATAAAACATTCAGAATAACATATAAACAGAATTCCAGAATAATAAGGCTTATATTCTATATAAATATTTTGAAAACGTTAAGTTTCCTGCTTAAAGTAAGTAAAGAACAACCATTTATGATTCTTTTTATTATTTACAAATACAATTGCAGTGCAATATAATTTTACTTTTAAATTAATAGCGTAAATTAGAAAACTCAGGAATAATCTACATTAAAAACTTATTATTCATTTTACAATTTGGGATATTTCAAAGATATCTTTCATTAAAATTACGTTCTTTATGCGCAATACATGACATAAAATGGTTAATTTTAAATTTGGTGAAATTCAATTGAGTTTCGAAGAATTCATTGAAATCCTCCCATCCTAATTTGGTTTATTTCAAAGATATTTTCCCATTAAACACCTCTAATTTTATATGTTTTAGAAATATTTCTATACCACATCAATAATACAGCTCGTTCACAAACACATGGCACAAAATGTTTTAATTTCATTTTCTGGGAAAATTCAATTTAGTTTCAAAAGAATTCAACGAAATCCTGTAATTTCCAATTTGGTTTATTTCATGTTTTCCATTAAATATTTCTAATTTCTTGTGTTTTAAAAAATATTTCTATACTACATGAATAGCACAGCTCGTACATAAATGCATGACACAAAATGTTTAATTTTATGTTTGGTGAAACTCAATTTGTTTCGAAGAAGCCATTGAAATCCTCCACTCCCCAGTGCCTACATATACATCAATTATCATATCAAAATTAATGAATGGCAATTAATGTCGGCATGAATCAATACTCCAACTTGGTCTCGTATTAATACGTGGTGAGAATACATTGGTAACTTCTTTTCTGCGTTTGCTGCAAGGCATCCTTTATTAAAACACCTATCACGTGCTACTGCAGTCATTTGGAATTTCAATTGAGACATTAGACATTGAGTTACAAGGTATTAAAATACATGTATTCAAAAGGACTCACACTAAATCAAGGGAAATGGGATTTTTTTCATACTTGTTATAGGCAAAATATGTGTTTTTCTTGTTAATTTGTTTCCTAAATTGAGTTGTCAATTATTTATTTTGAATCTTATAGCATTCAAAATCAAATATAAGAACTTTAAAGATAATCTGAAGCTATTATTTTTCACTAAACATTTTTAAGATTGGTTTGATTTGTCGCTTTGCAGTCATTTTTGTGCACACAAGGGCTAATCAGACAACATTTTTAAGAAGATGGATAAGCGATTGTTTTATCCATGTATTTATCAAAAAGCATTTTATATATATATTTGTCAAGTAAAAATGAGTAAGTTACTTTAAGTAGTATGAAAAATTTACGCATAACGCTTGGGATTCAATGAACAACAAAATTCTCGTGATAATCTGAAGCTATTATTTTCTCATTAAACATTTTAAGAAGATGCATTCAAGCATGTTACATAACCAGAATTGATTAATAAAAGCAGCATTGTTAGTTATTCATATGAACATCGAAAAAATGTTTAATCATAAAAAGCGTTTTCTACATTATACTTATTTATACATGACGCTTGTGATTCACTGAACCACAAAAAAATATTCGTGATAAAAAAATGTTGAAGTACAAAACAATATGCAAATCTTTCCCAGAAATTTAGCTGTCAAGGTTGGGAAAGAAAAGAAAAAAACATTGTGTAGACAAGATATTGTTTCACCACATTTACTTTGAGTCAATGTCTGTTTCCGTTTTCACTTAAAAGTGGTTTGCAAAGAGCTCTTTCACACGGAAGTGTTTCGCGAAGTCCACCTTAGGTAACCAGACATTATGTGGGGCGTGATATCCGCTCACAAGGGTCTTCATGCCGCCGTGTCACCAGACAAGACTTTTCATGTCCCAGAATTTTAAAACATCTTGGAAGAATTAATAAAAATGAAAAAAAAAAAAATCTATTTCTTCTAATTCCTATAAATTACCACCCTCTTTAATTATCATTTAAATCGGGCAAACCTTACCCAATTTGATTTGACACCATGTATGCCTACTTCAGATGGAATCGATTTGTTTCTTCTATCAATACTCACGTTGCCTGTATCTCCACCAAGTAAAGAATGGCATCAGTAAGACAGGAGATTCCAAATCCCCAGGATCCCAAAAGTAAAACCATCTTTAAAATCGTCCTCATCGTAAAACCATCACAAACAAGTAAGATACTTAAAGCTCTATGTGAAAGATGTGTTCAAAAGGTTATCGTTGATGAGGCATTCAATATTTTAGGTACTTAAAAAAAACTACTTAAGTAAATGAATTATTCTATTTTTTATAGTTCCTTTAATTTGCTACCATCTTTAATTATTATTTATAAGCCGGGCAAACCTTACTAAGTTTGATTTCTAACCATGTAATCTCTACTTCAAGATGGAATCGATTAGTTTCGTCTACCATACTCGCATTGCCTATATCTCCACCAAGTAATGAATGGCATCATTAAGACAGGAGATTTCAGATCCACAGGCTCTAAGGAGCCACATAAAACCATCACAAATATGTAAGATACTTAAAAGCTGTATGGTGGAAAAGTATTCAAATGTTATCGCTGATGAGGTATTCAGTATTTTAACATTTGAGAAATACGGTTCTTTAAAATGATCATTAAAGCCCATTTAATGCCCTGTAGTACTCCGTCAATAGACTAAAGAGAGAGAGAGAGAGATTTGCACGTTACAATATCCAGTTGTGAGAAATTGAAAAAGTGATTTGCTTATTACAATATCTAATAGTAACATATTGGAAAAAACGATTTAAAGTGTTATGACTTGACTTCATTAGGTAGAGATTTACATGCTAATATTGGACATGTTCATGCCAAAATAATTTGGAGATTTCTAATTAATTATTTTTAAAATGCCACCAAGAACTGCAGGCACAATTTATATGAATTTGAAAAGATTTAAATGTTATGACTTGTCTTGATTTGGTACTTTGAGATTTACATGTTATTATTGGACATGTCCATGCCAAAATAATTTGCAGATTTCTAATTAATTATTTTATAAATTCCACCATGAACTGCAAATACATCTTAATGACTTTGGAAAAGTGATTTACAAATTACTTTTGGACATATTTATGTCAAAATAAATTGCTGATTTCTAATTGATTAATTGGCATTTAAGAGCTACATATGAATTTTTACATAAAAAGGAAAATTTTAAATTAAACTACATAAGAAAAAAAAAGCAATGTTTTTCCAAAATTAAGGAAGTCAGAAGAATTAAGGATAATAACACGAGTTACAATAAATTATAATACTATATATTGTAAATCATTATCATTTACGGCTGTTAATGATTTACATTGTTAAATTTAAACGATCTAACTAATTAATGAATTCAATTATTAAGATACATAAAATTAAGATTAAGATCAGAATGTTATTATAAAAAAAGACGATAAAAGTGAGATTTATATGGGAAGAGAAAATTTTTAGCTAAGCCGCTATGTCATCCGAGAATATTTTCCAAACTCATAAACTTTTAAAAAATCTATACGATTGCCGGTGTATGTTATTGGTGTAAGGTATTTTGTGAAAGAGGCGTTAAGTATTGCTAATGGGTATTTAGAGTTTTTCTGCATTGTTCTTAGAAAAGTATAATTAGAGAAATACGGTGCTATTAATGGGTTATAGGACAAGGTCATTGGACTAGAGATGGAAAATAGTTAACAAAAAGTTCTTTTTACAGTAAAATAAAATAATAAAATCTCAACAAATTCAAATATAATAAAATTAAAATAATAAATAAATCTCAATAAATAATTCAACGTTAGTATTTTAAGCAGAGATATTACACTACGATGTGAAAAAAAAAAAAAAGAAGTGCTATTTATATGATATATAAACACATTCCTCTTAACTTGTAGGGTTGAACGACGACACATTTAATTGATAACATAGTTTTAACAGTTAATCCTTTTTTTTTAATATTGTTTTTAAATATATGATTACATGAGCAACTTTTCTTAAGTGATACAAGTACACATTCATTTATTATTTGCCTTGTAATCTGTTAAACAATTTTGGCAAAAATTAAAACATATGAAGATAGTGAATATCATTGAGTTCGTTTTTATAAATATGAAACAAAAACATCTACATCTAATTAAAACCCTTATTAATAATGCTTTTTCAATATTGATTGACATTTAAAAACGAATAGATAAAATAGTTAAGATATTTGGTGGAAGCTTGGAGCATATTTTCAAACAGATAAGCCTTTTTAAATATATAGGAGCCGCTTTTTTTTAAGTGATATAAGTACACATTCCAGCAATTGGCGTGCCGATTATGGAGTACCCATGGGGGAAAGACCCCCTTTAATCTCCTCATCTTAATTCATAAATATATTTACGATTTTAATTGGCTGCTTAAAAAGATGCAAGATAAAGTTTTAAAAATTAAAAATACTAAAAATAAATAAAAGTAAGATAAAAAAAAATTAAAATTAAATGAATTTAAGTTAAAATTCGATGTCGATTTAGTTGTCTACGCCATAAAGTACACATTCATATATTGCTTCACTCTGATCTGTTAAACAATTTTGGCAAAAATTAAAACATAGATAGTGCATAGTTAGTTTTTTATAAATATGAAAACAAAAATCAAATATATCTAATTAAAACCATTATTAATAATATTTTTCAATATTGACAAAGAAACGAATAAATGATTTTGGAAGAAGCATTGAAAAGGTTAGTGGTAATGACACGAAAAGTGTCATTTGAGAAATACGGTGCTATAAAGATCATCTTAATGTCCTGTAGACGCAATCATTGGGCCAAAAGAGACATTGACATTGTTGGACACCGTGCAAATGGACATTGCTGATGATTTATAAATGCCAAATTTACATGAGGTAATAAATGCAAATATTTTAAACAGAGATTCATTCTGGGTAAATACTATATTATTATTCGTCATAGTATCTGAATTGATTCATATATATTCGTCGATTCTTATGTATTCAACATATATTCGTTGAAAATTGGTTGTTACTTGAGAACAAAAAATTTATTTGTTACATTTCTTTTAGTTGAGATCAAATTCATAGGAAGACATGTTGTCTGGGAGAGGGGGCTAGAACCTGTGAGAGTGAATGTCTTTGGTTTGTACTTTGCTTGTAATTTGAGATGGCATGAAATCTAAATCATGTCTGAAATGCCAAGGAAACGATCAGTTGCTTGTTAAAAAGGGTGTGCTGTGAGAAAATAACTTCTATAAGAAATGTCTTTTAAACCAGTCTGGTTAGATAGGGTGCTATACCAAGGAACAATAACGCAAGGATACTATCACATACTGACATGCTTAGCAATGCGGTTACGAACAATGTCTTTATGGTAGACGGCGAAAGATAACACATATTGTAAAGAAAAGAATGGACTGATAGGTGATGACAAGGAAAAAAGGAAACCTATCCTGCTGAAACTTTTAAGATTACCTAAACCGTTTTGAAAAACTTTCGTGAGAAAAAATATTTAATAGTCATAACACTAGAATAATTTTTTAATTTTCCGAGAACTGATAAACGTTGTAAAATTACCAGTATTGGATTTCTGTATATTAAGAATGAAAGGCAAAAAGAAGGTCCCCACCAATATGTAGTGAATTTTAAATGTTTAAAGCACAATGAAACTATTTAAGGAATTTTTTAAACCAAAACCGTTAGCAAACCACTTATTTGTAATCTAAATTACATTCCGCTAAAGGACATATGACACAAATTCGGCAAAATAATAATTTTCACGATTTTCTATAGGGAGGAAAATATTGCGATAGATTTATATATACTACATTTTAAGGCCTTAAAAGGCACATTTTAAGAAACTTGGATGAATGCTGTAGCCTTTTATTTTGTGCTCTTGTACTTAAAAATCATTTACAATTACAACTGAAATGCTTTTTGCAAACCGTTGGAGGTACTTCATATAAGCTCCCATTGAAAATGTTGATCAAAATTGACTTGACGCACATTGGGATATTCAGAAATTGCATCGAGAACCAATAGCTCGATTGATTCTCTATTTCCTCTATTGAAACCTCAAGCTACAGTGATTGAGTGAGATGAATAGGGATTTGAAAACTGGTTTCGTTTGTCGCTAAGTAGACCGGCACCCCAGCAGTTTAACTTAGATTCCGTCAGGATTCGAACCGATGCCTCTGCTACCAGAGGCTAGAGTGCCAGCCACTTGGCCTCTGGTACCAGAGGCTAGAGTGCTAGCCACTTGGCCATCAGGCCGCAGGGGTTTAAAGAAGAAAAGTGTAATATCCTTTTTCGTTCACTATTCCGAGATTCTGTTCTTTCTCTACAAGGCTTTCAAGAGGGCAGCTACTGTACCATCAGGTATCAAGTACTTGTCGGGTGAGTTAATAGAAAACGAATAACAAAATTGTTTTTAACAAAAAAGTATTCGTAAGCTATTTCAAAAAAAAATAAAGTGGGTACTAAATTTGAATTAAAATCATATACATGGCTTGATTGAATTTTACAGTGATTGCATTTAGAGCGCATTCAGAGAAAAAGTAAAAAGTAAAAGTAAATTTTAGAATTCTTATGGTATCAGAATAAGACTAGCAATTAGTTTTTATTTTTATTCTTTTAAGAATACTTTAAGCGTAAATTGATAATTTATAAGGAAAACTTTTAAATTAATACTTTCATAGTTTTAATTGAAATTTAGTTTTGTTTGTAATTAATAAAATTTTGTTGTATTAAAAATAATTGATAAAAATGATGTGTTTTTCGACATTTAAACTTCTTCACACACGCATAACACCTATACATGCACTGATTTAATGCAATAATAGTAACATTTTCCATTGCATAAGATTAAAAACATCTTTATATTAAAAATATATTAATACAGATCATTTATCTTCAACGTCAGGCTCATTTTGTATAAATGATTGTGCATAGCATAGAATACAAAATTTAGGGGGCTGTGTTTTCTTTTTTATGTTAATATTTAATGTTTCTTATATTTAATGTTGTATTCTACGTCCTTCTTTTACAATTTGAAGCTATTAACATGAATAAATAAATATTCTAACGAATTATTACAAAAGAAATTATGAATTAAGTTATTGATAAATAAAAATAGTTTATGTAAACCTTTTTTAATCAATAAAAAAAAATAATGTAATCATATGCCATCTTAAATTTATTTAGTAAACATAATTGAATTTGAAGAGAAAAAACATTGTAAAAGACATCGATTTATCAAGATATTATTAAAATTGAAATAAAAAGATGCGTAAAGCCTCAGACATGATATTTTCATAAATTTTATTAAAATAATTAATTTTTAAATAGATAAAACGAATGAGATTTTATTTTTTTTCAGAATAAAGAAAAAAAAGAATCAAAACTTGTTGAAATTTTCACTTTTAGTATAAAGAACTTTTAACTGGTTGTTATCTATTAAATAATTTTAAAAACACAAAACATTTAAGCGTTTCTAATAAGGAAATATTTCATTAAATTGAAATTTCTTTTATTGCTGATGTCGAACTACAAACATGAAATTAGAGACTTCATATTAGGTTTTGATTTCTTATCTCAAGTAATTAAATTTTTCTAATATTAATAAAATTGATAAAAATAATAAAATTAATTTAATGAATTCAAAATTAATGTTAATATTAATGTTGTCGTTATGTATTAAATTAACCATTATTTTAATTTCAGCATTATGGCCAAGAAATTAAAACTAAATTGAAAACGTATGCAGAATATTACATTTTTTATTCATATTATTAAAAGAAGTAGAATTTTAATTTTGCCTGACATATAGAGAACTGTCCAATTTAAAAATCGTTCAATTATTAAAATCCAGATTGGAAAATAATTTTTTAATAAAAACCTTTTTAAAATTATTTTGATAAGTAAATTAGTTTATTAAATTAAATTATTGAATTAGTTTATTAAATTATCGCAATTTGAAAGAAAATTTTATTAATTAACTTCCTATTTTATTAATTAACATTTTATTGTCATTTGCGGTACATTTTCATTTAATATTTTTTATCTCCAAAAAGATTACCAAGTTAATAGATTTTTTAAATATAATCAAGATCTTATAAATTCATCAAAAAAGTTGTAATTACTTTCATATTTCTAGAAGCAACTAATTTTCACTTCTGCTTTATAAACTAACCAGAATGCGTAGGAAGACTAATATTTTATACAATAAACACAAATCAATTGTAATTAAATGACTTAGAAATAATATGCGTAATTCAATGCAATTCAGTTAGTAACTTTAAACGAAGGACATAAAAATTTGAAAGCATTAAGCATTTATTAAATCATGGTTGACTTTATTTAAATTTGATTTTTAATGAAATAATTTTTGTATCATTTACTGTATTTTTGTCTAATTTTTTCAAATTTTAAAACATCAAATTTAAAAATTTTAAATATGAATAAAACATAACATAAATAATAATAAATGTGTTAAAATCAATAAAATTCATTTAAAACTTAAGAAAAACGAAACAGATAATATTATTAATAAAAAACTATTTTTAATTAAAGTGATATAAAACAAATTCATGTCGTAAATATTACAAATAACACTTTAAACATACTTTTGATAATCAGAGAAAAATTTAAATTATAGAATTGTTATTAGAAATAAAAGTATTTTTATTAAGAAATAAAGTAAGATTATTATTAAAAATTAAAGAAATTAATGATTAATATTAAAAATTAAAAAAATTGAATGAAAATATTAATATTAAAAATTAAGAAAATAACTGAATTAAAGTATTAATATTAAAAAAATTAAGGAATTAATTGAATTAAAGTATTATTAAAAATTATGGAAATAATTGGATTAAAAGTATTATTAAAAATTAAGGAAATAATTGAATTAAAATATTAGTATTTAAAATTATGAAATAAATGAATTAAACTATTAATATGAAAATTAAGGAAATAATTGAATTTTTAACACAAAAAATTAAAAAATGGATTTAAAATGTTTTGCAAAAAGCTGCTGAATCAGCTGCTGTTCTGAATAAGATGATGTACAGCATCAAACATTTGTTAAATTCCATGTTTTTTGATTGATAAATCCACACAAATCAGAAAAACTAATCTTCTTTCACAAACTATCACCAATTTAAATAATATTAGCTAAAGTTAAGTCACTTTAAATACACAATAATCCAATGTTTATTGATGAGAAGTGGTATATAGAGACCTATAGACCGATGATACAATCATAAATAATATTATTTAACAAACACTTTCAGATTATTTTAATCTATTATGCATTTTCCGTATTAAAATTATTTATTTCCAAAATATCTTGCTGATAATTGATGGGTTGTTAGCAAAAATTTGTTCACAGTACTTGCCGACGAGTATTATACTAAGGCACTAAGCGATCTGCTTGTAAAATCTTTCGGAAAGTTCTCTTTATGACAACATCTCTGTAAGGATCGTGCTTCAAGTCACCACCACTTTATTTTTTATTACTTTATTTTTAGAGAGGATAAAACCACGCCTTCTCTAGGAAGTCGGCGTCTTTATTGGCTGCTTAGTGAAGAAGAATCGTTTCCTATTGGTGGATGGGTTCGTGGCTAAGGATGCAGAATAGGCGATGCATCGTATGTTTTTCGGCGAAATTAAGGAATAGGAAATTTGGGAAAGAGCTAGAATGTCTGGTAGGGAAAATATGTGGGGAAAAAATAAAAAAGATTAAAAGGTAAGGAACATCTATTAGGAAGTTATAAGTGTTATTCGTTACTCATGTTTCCAGACAATCGATAAATTCAAAATAAATTGTTCAATAAATAATAACAAAAATCAAATATATAAAATTTCCTGTTTTATATTTATTTAAATTGTCTTTTATTTAACTTCCTTGAACATATGTATTTTATACAATGATTCAAAAAGCTTGATCACTTTTCAGAAATTATTGTCTCATAAATGATTTGGTTTGGTCTAAGGCTCTACGATCCTTTTGTGCACACTTTGGGCTAATTAGACAGAGACCTACAGTTTAAAAGAGGATCCGAACCACTAACAACAAACTTCCATGCCACCTCCAGGATTCGAACCCGATGCCTATGTTACCAAAGGCTAAAGCGCTAGACAATTGGGCATCAGTCCCTTTCTCCTAAATGAAGATTATTTTTACAATTATATATATATATATATAAATACATCGTAGTGCTACAAATTTAAATCAATTAATATAATATCTTATTAGTAATTAATTGAATAAATAATGCTTCATCAAAGTGATAAATCTTAAATTCATATCAATCTCGGAGTTTTCAAAAATACAAGATGATGTAAAATGTTTTACATCAACAAAGGCATATTCTTTATTGAAAAATAAACTATTTTTAATATTAATAATATATGTATATATATATTGAAAGTTGTAAGCGTAAAACGTCTCTTAACTTACATAATCTTGTATTTTAGAAAACCGAATAAATTAACACTCCGCGATTGATATGATTTCAAGATTTTATCACACTGATAAAACACTATATTCCGAAACACATTTATTTGAATAGGGAGAGTTCACTTTCCTTTACCATCAATTTCTGCCTTTATTGTAAGGATGATGTTGTACAATGCCCCCCCCTCCTTTTTAGTCATAGTAGTAGAAAAGCCCATATTACAGGAGTATTTCAAGCGATTTAAGAGTTAGAAAAACATTTATGCTGTATAGAGTAGTGGTCTACATGCATCTTTGATCGCGTAAACCTTAAGGCGAATACAATTTAAGTGGTACCCTATAATATATATATATATATATATATATATATATATACGTCTAATGCAATATGCTTCTATTAATGCAAATCAAAATTCTGGTTTTATGGTTCTAACTGACAGTACCCATTTCATGGTCAGGACATGAAACTAGACATTGGCGATTGGGGAGCTTAAAATAATAATGTGCAGACTATAAAAGTGAATGCGCAAGAAAAATATCAGTTTCATTTCGATCGCTCTGATGTATTTCCCTCCAAATGCAGAACTCTTTGCTTCCTATAAATCTACGAGAGCATGCTTTAAAACCGATATAATTATGATGTTGAGCTTCCCGGAGGCTACTGAGCCAGACACAGCGATTTCCTTTGTGAGAATATGAAATACCTCTATCTTTTCGTTCAAAAGTCAATGTTGGTAAAAATACGCATTTTACATTATTTTTTATATATCAATACATAACTTTTTAAAGTAAATTTTAACGTTAAAAATAAAAAGATGAAAAACAGCTAAATAAGAGATAATCTTAGGCAAGCAGAGGTGTTATCTATGAACCTTAACCTCAAAACTATTAAATTTGATTTACATACATTTGTAGCCTCGATATTTATTGACGATAATTTTAGAGAATATGGAATACCTTGTTCTTTATAATTGAAAAGTCGCCTATATGTAATGCACATTGATATCCTTATTGTGTGTACTTAATACTTTTAAAAAATGATACTAATCGCTTCTACCCTCAAAATCTATTAAACCTGTGTTACCCTACTTCCTGTATGCTCCTTTATTTCTTGAAAGTATGAATTCCTAGGACAACATGTGAATAAAGTTCTATAGGTCTCTTTTGATCTCAAAGTGTCACTATTGTAAAAATATATATAATACACATTTATGCCATATTTACGCATCATTGCATAACGATTTTTCTTTAAATAAACTTAAATGCTCAAAATAAAAAGAAGGAAAAAAATTTCACAGACATAAAATTTTTAATCGATGAAGTGTTAGCTATGAATGTTTCGCCTCAAAACTTTCAAATTTGTGCTACACACATTTGAGCTCCTCTTTTTTCATGAGTACGACTATGTGAGAAACTATGAAATAAGTTTTCTTATAATTTAAAAGTTGTTATTATTAAAAAATATGTAATACACATCTTTTTTTATGCATAACACTATTTTCATTTAAATAAATTTTTAAACTCTAAAAATCTATAGTTTGATACAGATAGGTAACCTTTAGGCAATGGGATATTAACTATAAATCTTTAACCTCAAAATTACAAATTATGCCTTCCTTATTTTTGATTAAGAGAAAATGGAATAGTTCTATTTGTTTGATTGAAAATTTGCTATTGGAAAATATATATCATACATATATCTTCCTTTTTATGTATTAATGTATCACAACTTTTTTTTAAAAATGAATTTCAACGGTAAAAATGTATGAATTGTAAATAAAAATCATCTTAAAACCATAACATTTTAAAAATAATGTTAAAATAAGTTCGATCGTTATCTTAAAAATTAATCTTTGAGAACGTTTCAATTAAAAGGATAAAAGAAGTTGTATTTTACCGTTCACTATTACAGTCCAGGTCGTTTGAAGAAAAAAGCTACGCCAATTTAAAAAATTAAATTGATAAATCAAATTTTCATTGGTGTCAACTCAAGTCCATTACAACTAATGGAGTGCATTTGAGTTATTACTATAAAAGCGACTAAATTCAATGACTGTATTGATAGAGTGTCTAAATTGATTGAAATTGCATGGATCGTAGTTATCTCAAATTTTACTGCAATTTTTCACAAATTAATACCAATTTCCAACCAACAGATGGTATTAACACGGGAATCTCTATCTTTTGGGAAAGACATTAAAAAATTGAAGTGCCATACTAATTAATTTTTTTTTTATTGTTTTAAAAATTACAAACTTATGTTTGTAAGTAATATTCATCAAAATTTGAAATACGAATTCAGTGTTTTCAACAAAATATATCTTCTATTGAAATGACAATTTAATTATAAGATTCCAAATTAATTAAATACATTAATTAATTGAGGATGAAACTGATTAAAAATCAGCGAAATTACTCTGAAATTGAAAATCAATATTTCTATCAGTGCACTCTGTTAACTACTATGTGAAAATAAGTAATTTAAATAAATTTTTATGACTAATACATGGCTGTGTTAAAAAAAAATCACCTTTTAAATCGAACAATAAAAAAAGAAAATTCCCTTTGAATTTTAAGTGTAAATATGTCTTTTTTCAATGGATTGAAGTAATGATGACATTTCATTTATTTATATTTTGGAAAACTACAAATTGCTGCATTAAACAAATTGTTGTTCTAGAAAAATATAAATTAATAAATTTGATTAGCAAATTCTAATATAATTCCTATTACAAAATAATCTTGTTTTAAATTAATATTGTAAAAATATATCATGGGTTTAAGATAAGCGTGAGATTTTTTTTTATTGATAATACTTTTGAAATAAAAATCTACAGAAATCAATACAAAACGAATTTTCACTATAGTCCGTATGTTTTTAGTAATT
>BPLR01007643.1:0-19801 GCA_021605095.1 Caerostris extrusa
TTATGTGGTTGTTGTTTCATATAAATGAAACCATATAATTGTAATTACTAGCAATTGAAATTACTAACACTATGAATTGATCATCACCACTTTTAGAAGCATTACTTTTATTAAGTTTTCTTATTTAGCACAATAATAACACACAATTAATTGTCAAGAGTAAATATAATACATATGGTAGTACAGAATAGTACGGATGATAATAATTATCGTATGTTATTTTGGTTTTTTGTGTATAAGAATGAAAATGAAATTGTGTTTGGGAAATCTGATATTAAGTGTCTGTTAGTGCCATGACATTGTTGTATTTTGAACCAATTTAAACCATTAGTCCTGGGGTCTAATATCCAATTTTTTAAACCCTTGAAATCTGGTTCAACATGATCAGGAGAAGTGCTGGGGTGGTAGGCCAATCCTACCCCCTGGGGTGCGAAAACATCTCATGTCTCAGAATCTGTTGAAAAAGCAGAAGACTTGACCAATCCATGGGGCCGTTGGTATATAAGAAAAAATGGAATTGTAATGGATATGGATGAGAAAAGTGGTGACCAGTAACCTGTTTTTCATAAATTGATGAAAGAATTTTGAGTTATTTTCTAACACATTGGTTAATAACATTTCAAATTTTTGAATTTATAGGCTTACTTGTTCTCGAACCATAAAGGTTTTCATTATGCATATATTTTTATAAAACTGAGTAATTCATGTTTCTAATTTTCTATTCTTTTGAAGTAAGTTTTCCACTTGTAACTAATTATGTTGGCTGGTATATAGAATGGTATTTTCTGAATGATATTGCTGGGAATTTGTATTATTGGCCGATGAGATCTTAATCATGATTTTTTCCCTTATGTACTTCTGTTCAAAAGTTTAGTAAATTGAATTTAAATAAAAAATATAATGTCAGCTGTTGAAAAAATCAACACAAAAATTTCAATCGAATTTTTTTTTTTTCCATTGGTAGATTATGAATAGTTGGTGGAAGAGAACAATTTAAAAATTGATGCTAACATCAACCCAATAATATGAATAATTATGAATTGAAACATGCTTGAATTAGAGTTCTATTTAACTCAACATTCAATGCTTGGAAAGCAGATAGAGAGCTTTAGTCACTAAAAGCAGTTATCAGGAAAACTTCCCATTGGGAGGGTAGGATCCTTCTCAGCACCTGACAGGACTGGCTTAACTGTATTTATACATATATATATATATTCACATTCAATTCACAGCGTGGAACAAAGTTAACAGACATGTGACTTGTGCCACCTTTTGTTGTTCTTATAAGGGTGTAAGGGCTATTGAATAAACAAAAAATGCAATCACAATATATACGAGTTTGTCTTGAATCTAATTGAATCGGACAAGTGTTGAAAAATAAATCCATTTGGGAAACAGGTTAAAGTGCTCATGAGTAAGAAGTGCCTGTAGAATTTTTAGGCCAAAGAATAAATACAAAATGCAGAGGTATTTAAAAATCTTTCTAAAAAGTAGTTAACTATCCCCAAAATGTAAAGCAGAAACAACACAAAACAATATAAAAACATAGAAGAATAAAACAAAATAATAGGAAACATTGAGAATGGGTTTCAGAAGTTAGTGATTAAACAACCCACATGTGGGTGATTAATGTAATCCTTGGAATAGCTTTTTGAATTTTAACATGTGCTAAGACTTTCAAATTTCATTATTATTGAATAAAGATCTAACCTAGTATTATATAGATTAGAGGATATTTGTTAGATTTTTCACTTTCAAATTATTTTTCAAATGAAAAGTTAAGTCTTGGTTCAAAATAATCAATAATAGAATTAGAGAAGCAACAAGAAATTGAAAAAAAAAAAAAAAAAAAAAAATTAAAGAATTGTTTATTATTACAGGAAAAGAGAGGAAAGGGCCGAGGATGATGACAGTTTGTGTTGGCGTGAAATTTCAGTGTCCTTTTCCATCGAAGCTCTGGAAGTGGATGAAGTTTGGAATTGACGCAAACGGAAGGAGAATCTAAAGAAAAACGTAATCCTGGACCGCCTTTTAATCCTTTGAAATGTTATAAACCTAGCTTGGAAATTCAAGTCCAATTATCTCAAATTAGGATGAAGCAAAGATAAATAAAAGAACATTCATTTAAAAAACATTGTTAAGCATTTTTTTAATCTCTTCAATGATCTCTTACTTCTAGCCATTTCTCAATTTATGTTTAAATAATAACAAGATTTTTACAAATTAATTGATAATTATAATAATGAAAAAATGAATTCAACAGACTTGATTAATTTTACACATTTATTGAATGAATGTTATATAATTTGCAAAATGTTGCCAGAACTTGTCTTTCCAAGAAAAGAAACCGTTTAAATTCCTTATTACATTTTAAAGTCGTTTGAATTTTTGGGGCTTGATGTTAGCGCGTTTGTTCTTGGCTAAAACTATGCAATTAACAATGTAGTGCTCTTATGGACAAGTAGTGAGCATCGACACAAATAATTAATATAATATTTTTTAAAATATTTTGCATTATTATAATTTTTAATATTTTGTAATCTTTTCCATATTTCTTATATTCTATTATCTTAGAACTTATTAAAAAGACATTATAGAAAATATGTCTGATTTATTTTTGTACTTCATAAGTCTAATTAAACAACTAAGAAAATACTTAGCTAAAAACATATTTATTTAATTTTACAAGATTAAAATGTTATTTAATAATTTTAGTAAACATAGACCCAGAAAAGTAAAAACAATTAACATGATAGTTGATGACTCTACATACTTAATTAATGCCGTATAAATTAAACAATGTAAAATTGTCTCAAAAGATTGAACAAGCTTGAAAGCAAAGAATTTAGCTCAAACTTGAAAAAGAGTTTTTTCAGTGAAAAGAAAATCGTTTGGAATCTGATGTTTTTTTAAATTTTTGTAACTTCTTCTCACTCGATCTTCTTTTATTTATTTTTACTGAAGGTTTTTAGCCTATTATAATATTTTATTAAAATAATCCAGAACTTTATTTAATATTTAATAGAAAGAAAATTACTCTTAATATTTAATTAATGTTATATAATTAAAATTGTATTAAATTAATAGAAGATTTTAATGTGATTTTTCAAGCGAACAGAAAATCTTTGGAATTCGATAGTTTTTTGTTTATTTCACAATCTTATTTATATTTTTCAATTAGCGCTTTTAAACATAATATTTTTTTACAAAGTAATTGAGTAATTATTTATTAATTCAGTAATTATTTAATAATTCAGAAGGAAAAATTAATGTAATATAATGTTAATTAATTTAATTAATGTTTTATAATTAATGTTGTATAATTAAAATTAAATTACATTAATAAAAAGAATTAATGAAATTTTTCTAGAAAAGAAAATCGTTTGGAATTCGATAGTTTTTTAATTTCTTTCATGAGCTTTTATTTTTTTAATTTGTTTCACAATCTTTATTTATATTTTTTTTCATTAGAGTTTTTAAACATAATATTTTTTTACAAAGTAATTGAGTAATTATTTATTAATTTAAAAATTTATTCTGAAAAAATTAATGTAATATAATTTTACATTATTTAATTAATGTTATATAATTAAATGATGTAAAATTGTTCTAAAAGATCGTCTGTTTAAAAAGCAAAGATATTTTTATTTCAAATTGAAAAGGAAATTTTTCAAGAAAAGAAAATCGTTTGGAATTTGATAGTTTTTTAACTGTTTCAATTTCTTTCATGGGCTTTTTTTTTTTAATTTCTTGCACGATCACCCATTTTTATTTTTTCACAAGCGTTTTTAAACATAATATCTATTTATTTAATAATTTAGTAAAAAATCAATTCAGAAGAAAAATTAATGTAATATAATTTTTACATTAACTTTTCATTAATGTGGTATAATTGAATAATGTACAATATTAATGTAAAGTAAGTAACGACTTTCAAATATATTATTTATTAACAAAGACTAAAACCTAACATTACACTAGAGACATTGTTGCAGATTTTTTCTACCAAATTACATTTCAAATGAAAAGTTATGTCTGGTCTAAAAATAATCAACAACAGAATTAGGAGAAGCAACGAAAAAAAATCAGCAATTCTCATTATTAGTTAAGGGAAAAAGAGAGGGGAAAGTACTGAGACGACGACTAGTCTGCTGCGTTTGGCGCGAAACAAAATCCCTTTCTTCAATTCGGAAGTCTGGTAAGTGGATTAAAGCCAATGACAAAACGGAAGGAGAATCAAAAAGAAACGTAATCCTCAATCGCCTCCTTTATGCCTTTGAAATGTTGCAACTATTTGGAACAAGTCCAACATCTCAACTTAGTGGATAAAGTTAATGATGATAAAAAAAAGAACCAATACTCATTAAAAGTATTGTTCAGTATTTTACCAATGAAACACATTTTTAATTTCTTTCATGATTTTTTTATTTTTTTTTTTGAGTTTTTTTAAACGTAATATTTTTTTCAAAAGTAGTTGAGTAATTATTTATTAATTCAGTAATTATTTAATAATTCAGAAGAAAAATTAATGTAATATAATGTTAATTAATATTAAATTAATTAATTAAAGATAGTTTGCATAATTAAAATTAAATTACATTAAATAAGAATTGATGAAATTTTTCTAGAAAAGAAAATCGTTTGCAATTCGATAGTTTAATTTTTTTCATGAGATTTTATTTTCTTAATTTCTTTCACAAATCTTTTATTTTTTTCATGAGGTTTTTAAACATAATATTTATTTTCAAATTAATTGAGTAATTATTTAATGTGGAACATTAATTCAGAAGAAAAATTAATGTAATATAGTTTTAATTAATTTTACATTATTTAATTAATATTGACAATTTTATTTCAAATTGAAAATGAGATTTTTCAAGAAAAAGAAAATCTTTGGAATTTGATAGTTTTTAATTTTTTAATTTCTTTCATGAGCTTTTTATTTAATTTCTTTCGTGATCTTTTACTTTTATTTTTTTCATGAGTTGTATAAACATAATATTTATTTACAAAGTAATTGGGTAATTATTTATTAATTCAGTAATTATTTAATATTTCAGAAGAAAAATTAATGTAATATAATTATAATTAATTTACATTATCTAATTAATGTTATATAATTAAATGATGTAAAATAAAATTGTATTTTTTAACCAGGTGATTTTTCAGAAAAGATGCCTGGTTAAAAGCAAATGCAATTTTTATTTCAAATTGAAAAAGGAAAATTTTCAAAAAAGAAAACCGTTTGGAATTCTATACTTTTTAATTAGAACAAGTCCAACATCTAAAGTTAGTGGATGAAGTTAATGATAAAAAATTCAACACTCAAAATTAAAAAAATATTGTTAAAATATTTTTTATTTATGAAAATTATATTTTTTTAAATTTTTCAAAAAAAATCTTTGGTCTTTTTATTTTCGTGAGTTGTTTAAGAACTCTTAATTTTTATTTACAAAGTAATTGAGTAATTATTTATTAATTCAGTTATTATTTAATAATGAGTGATTATTTAATAATTCTGAATAAAAATTAATGTAATATAATTTGAATTAATTTACATTGTTTAATTAATGTTATATAATTAAAATTATATTACATTAATAAAAAGAATTAATGAGATTTTTCAAAAAAAAAATCGTTTGGATTCGATAGTTTTTAATTTCTTTCATTATATTTTTTTAATTTCATTTAAGAACTTTTATTTTTATTTTTCGCGAGCTTTTTTTAAGCATAATATTTATTTAAAAGTACTTGAGTAATTATTAATTAGTTAATTATTTAATAATTATTAATTATTTAATAATTCAGGAGGAAATATTAACGTAATATAATTTCAATTAATTTTATATTATTTATATAATGTCATGTAATTAAATGATGTAAAAATAAAATGGCATTTGTTTTAATCAGACGATCTTTTCTAAAAGTGGTAAAAAAAAAAGCAACACATATTAAAAATATTGTTAAGTATTTTTACCCATGCAACATATTTTTTTAATTTCTTTCATCTGCTTTTTTTTTTTTTTAAACATAATATTTATTTAAAAGTAATTAAGTAATTATTTAATAATTTAGTAAAAATTAAACAAGAAGAAAAAAATTAATGTAATATAATTTTAATTACTTTTACATTATTTAATTCATGTGTTTATACAATGAAATGATGTAAAATTTGTTCTAAAAGATCGTCTGGTTAAAGCAAATGCAATTTTATTTCAAATTTAAAATGAAAATTTTCGAGAAAGGAAAAAATCATTTTGAATTCTATACTTTTTTAAAAATCGTTTGATTTTTTAAGATTGCTGTTATGCGTTTTTGTTCTTACAAAACGCATAACAATATTTTATGGATAGCCTGTATATCGGCCCAGTCGATTAAAATATTTTTAATATTTTGTATTATTATTATTTTTTTTTAATATTTTGAATTATTATTATTTTTTTAAATTTTGTATTATTATTATTTTTTAATATTGTGTATTATTATTATTTTATTTAATATTTTGTATTATTTTTTTTATTTATTAAGGACTCTAAAGAAAATATGTCATATTAAGTTTTGCACTTATAAGAGTCTAGTCAAAGAGATAATGGAAAAAAAAAAAAAAGATAAGTGATAATGATAAAAAATATATTTATGTAGTTTTATGCGAGTTACAAAATGTTGCAAAATTAAACTTCAGTCCAAAAACTATAACCTTTACGAAATGATTGACTGATGAAATTTTCATAACATTGTTTGGTAAAGTCACATTACATAAATCACATTTCACATTAAAGTCCCATGTTATAGTCACATCAGGGTAATTATAGTTCGGTAGAATAAAGACATGACTTCATAATGTTTTTCGACTGGTTTTCTTGGCATTTATGAGAATAAATGAAAATAAATCGACAATCAATTTTTGATTGATAATAATGTCAGACAAAATCTATATATATATATATTTCATAGTCAGTAAAGCTTCCTCTATATTTGAAAAAGAGATTTGAAAAAGTTTGTCAAAAAAATAGTTAATGTTGCTTTTTTGTGACAGCGGTCATATGGGGTAATGCCAATAAAAAAAATAATAAAATTATTAAAATATTAGTTAAATAATGATTATATAGAATTAAAAATTGAAACTATGTATTTAATTTCCTCATGAAAAAATTTTGTAAACAAATTGTAATCATCTACATTAAGTTTTATTAACATTAAAACTATAGGTATTGTTTTCAAGAGTGGAGTTTTTTGATTCTGTAATAAATTATTGTCTTTGACCACTTTCAATGTTTCTTATAGGTTAGAGTTTACGTTTTTTTTTTTTACGAGTTATTCTTATTGGCTTATTTAAATTTCTTTCACGGGCATGTTTATGCATAATATTTAGTTTAAATTTCTTTCACGAATTAATGATTATATAATTAAATAATGCAAAATTGTTCTAAAAGACCGTCTGGTGAAAACAAAAGCATATTTATTTTAAAGGAAAAAAATAAAATTTTTCAAGAAAAGGAAATCCTTTTTTGTTCTTACAATAAATTATAAATTATATGCGTAATCTGTATATCGGCTCTACCAATAAAAAGTTTTAATTATCATGTGTGAATATGAGGTTGTCCTGGTTAGGGTCTGTGACGTTATCCGAAAATGAGAGCCAAGCAAATAAAACTCCAAACAAATTTTGGCGGAAAATGATACTTTGTGCCCTTAACTCATGAAATGTTTTATAAATAACGTTAGTCTTAAGGAATTTTCTGGACAATTTGGCTTTTGTTTGTAGTGTTTTGAAGCACATTTGTATATCTAACAGCAATAAGTACTCGTAGTGCGTTGATCCATTCCTTCTTCTTGAGGTTTCACATTTATCACTTTTGGCATTTTCCTGTGCTGATGGAGCTGTATAGTGCTTCTTATTGTATTTGGTATACTTCATTCTTCATTTATGCCTAGAATTTTCAAACATTAATATATTTGTTTGGCTATTGAATGCGATAGCGTTTTTCTAGAATTGGGAATACTTCATTTATTTATGACTAGAATATTCAAACTTTGATATATTCTTTTGGCCATTGAATGTGATAACGTTTCTTGCAGAATTGGGAATACTTCCTTCTTCATTTACGACAGCATTTATCTTACTTTTGTATATTCTTTCAGAGATTCTTGAACAATTCATTCTTCATGAAGTTCTTGATCTATTCAGCATTGCTATATTCCTGTGGCTATTGAATTTGGTCATTCATGTAATATTCCAATCAATTGCTTCATATATCTTGTGTATTATTAAACATTATTATATTCCTGAGTTTATTCATCCGTTCTCCAATGTTCACACATGATAAGTTGAAATTTGCTGAGCAGACTTCAGTTGTTTATAATTTATTTTATTATTAGTTTTCTAATAAGTTTGGCTTTAAAATAACTAACAATTTTTACGCGACTGTTGCTTTATGCAAACTATTAGGTTAACTTTGTATTAAATAGGAACATTAAATTTATGAATAATAAATAACTATAATTTTTCTCGAAGGTTTTAACATCGCCTCTATGTCTGTAAAACATTATCCAACACAATGATCAATAATTTTAAGAAAAAAAATACTATCCATTTACATTTGTCTGCATTCTCAAATTGAACAAAAAAGTACTTTGAGTACTGACATTCATATCTCAGCATTATATTTTGGTCGATACATACAGCAGACCCATAAACCATTTGTACGTAAAAAATATTATTTTTGACTAATTCGTAACAGTAGACCGATTTATTTTTCTCTTTCGTAGACTGATTTATTTTCTCTTTTGTGGACCGATTTATCTATTTATTTTTATTTTATTTTATATATTTTTTTTTGGAATTGGATTTAATCAATGACTGTTTTCTTTTAGTTGATAGTTTTCCCTACAAATTGTATAACTTCCTTTTGCAAAAACAAAATTACTGTAAAATGTACTTCCAGTATCAAACTTTTTAAATTTAGTTCATAAAATCATATATTGCTGCAATTCTAAGAAAATCAAAGTTTTTGTACATTATGGTGAACTTATCTTAATCTTCACGTTCGTTGAAATGGAAAAAAAAGACACAGAAACCTACAAGATGCCATTTGTACGACTTTTATTTATTAAAGATTCTACGAAAATCAAAGTTTTGTATATTATGGTGAACTTTAAGACATGTTAACATTTCTTCATCACAGAACTTCATCACTTCTTCGCATTCGTTGAATTGGCAAATGACCCAAAATCCTGCAAGATGTCGATTGTAGGACTTTTATTTATTAAAGATTCTAAGAAAGTACAAAAATTTTTTATATTATGGTGAACTTAATCTTTACAATCTTTCAAACTCTTAACCTTCAAATTCATTGAACTGGCAAAATGTCAGCTGTAGGACTTTTTATTTATTTATTCTTAAGACAAGAGTGTTTTTTTTTTTTTCAAAATGCTTATACAACAGATTGGAAACCGTATATTTCATTACAATTTCCCATACTTTACGAAAATCCAGGAACAGATTGTCAAAAATGTCTTCCAATTTCATCAAATCCGCTTTGTATCAGCATCCCCTTCCATCTCCCACCCGTTGCGGTTACAGTTTCTCCTGAAGCCAGCAAAACCTCACAAGCAGTAAATGGGAAACAAAAAGCCCCGGAACTAACTCGATGGCTGAAGGAACAGAAGGAAAAAAAGAAAACAAACAGCGAAAAGGGCTGGATCAGAAGGCGAGGTTAAAAAGGAGGGGTATAAATTCGTTTTTATGTCTACGCCCCGGGGCGCTAAAACACCATTAAGTGCGATGCCCCAGGAGAAAGGAATTTTATGTAGCCCCTGCAATGAAAGAGACACCGCCTCCGGAGATGGGATTCTAGTTTTTGTCCGTTTATCGTCCCATCACCTAAATATCCCTCACATTATTAATTTTCTGCTGTAAATATAGAGGATGGCACTTTTTTAGGACATTCACTTTGTATGCATTATCATTATAGGGATAATTTGGTTTTTCGCGAGAGAGTGTGTTTGAAAGACATTAATCTTGTAGTATGTCCCGCTGCGTGGTCACTGATTAAGCAGCATGTAATAATATATCGGGATGCGTGTAATAATATATAGTTTAAATAGTTAATTTCGATTTCTTTTATCAAATGTCTTTAGCACTTACTTTAAATAGAAGGTCAATTATCCCTTTTCCTGTTATAAATTTCATTTTACAAATTTAGGATGATAAAATCATGGTTAAAACATCATTCAAGTACCATTAAAGCGGCAGGATTTTTTAATAGTTCTTATAAAAAATAAGTTTTTTAAAATTACTTTGCATAAGGAATGCAATAAGAAAATTATATTTTCTATTAGCTGTCTTTTCAACAACCCAGTGCTACCTTATGGCCAATTGGCTAGCTCTCTGACAGTTGGTATTACAGGATTCTGGTTCCAATCCTGGTTTTGGTTTTGTTTGTCGTTCTATGGTCATGTGCACACTTTGGGCTAATTAGATCAGGACCTACAGTTTGGCGGGATTCCGAGCTACTAAAACAACCAATTCTACATCCAGGATTCCAAAACACTTCAAAATGTCGGTTGTAGGACTTTTTATTTATTAAAGATTCTAAGAAAGTCAAACTTTTTTTTATATTGGTGAACTTATCTTAATATTCACATTCGTTGAACTTGCTAAATATCCAAAATACTCAAGATTTCTGTTTTGGAACTTTTATTAAAGATTCTAGGAAAATCAATGTTTTTACATCATGGTGAACTTATCTTAATCTTCATGTTCGTTGAACTACTAAAAGACCCAAAAATCCTACAAAACGTCGGTTGTAGGATTTTTATTTATTATAGTTTCTAAGAAAATCAAAAATTTTACATGATGGTTAACTTATATTCATCTTCACATTCGTTGAACTAGCAAAAATACCCCTAAATCCTGTAAGATGTCGGTTGTAGGATTTTTTATTTATTTATTCTTAAAACAAGAGGGTTTTTTTTTTTTTTCCAAATGCTTATACCATACATTGGAAACCGTATATTTAATTAAAATTTCCCATATTTTACGAAAAGCCAGAAATAAATTCTCAGAGATCTCCTCCACTTTTTATCATATCTTTGTTTATTGTTATAGCAAGAGAACACATTAGAAAAATGTACCGTGGTGAACTTAACCTTCATATTCGTTCAAACTCTTAATCTTCACATTCGTTGAAATGGCAAACGGCCCAAAATCCTACAAGGTGTTGGTTGAGGACTTTTATTTATTTATTTCTTAAAGCAAGAGAGTTGTTGTCCTATTCGCTACATATAATAATGCATCATGTTGTTTGTAATAATATACTTTAAATGGCTAATTTCGATTTGTTTTTTCATTAATTAATTAAATTTCATTAGCACTTGCTTTACCCGGGGGTTATGAAATCAATGTTAAAATATTATTCAATCACCATTATAACTGTATGATTGGAAAATTACTCAACAGTTATTATAAAACTTAATTTTTTTTTTTTTAAAAGTTACTTTGCATGGAAATGTAACAATAAAATTATATTTTGCTACTGGCTGCCTTTTAATAATCCAGGGCGGCCTGATGGCTAATTGGCTAGCGCTCTGGGCTTTGGTACCACAGGTTTCAGGTTCCAATCTTTACTTGGGTTTGATTTGTCGCTCTTCGGTAATTTTGTGCACACTTTGCACTAATTGGTACAGGAACCTACAGTTTGTTTTGGATTCCGAACCACTGAAAACATCCAAAATACTTCAAAAATGTCGGTTGTAGGTCTTTTTTATTTAATATAGATTCTAAAAAAAAATCAACAATTTTTACATTATGGTGAACTTATCTTATCCTCAAGAATCTTAGATTTTAGAATCTTAGAATTAGAACTTAGATTAGAATTAGAATCTTAGAATTAGATCTTAGATTAGGGAATTAAATTATTAGGAATTAGATTAGATCTTAGATTAGAATTAAAATCTTAGAATTAGATTAGATCTGAGAAAAATCTTAGATAAACTAGAAACTTATAAGACTTATCTTATCCTCATCCACCTCCAACTTATCCCCACATTTGTTGAACTAACAAGAAAACCAAAAATCCTATAAGATGACGGTTGTAGGAATTTTATATATTTATTCTTAAAACAATTGCTTTTTTTTTTTCAAATGCTTATACCATACATTGGAAACCGTATATTCCATTACCATTTCCTATACTTTACGAAAAATCAGGAACAAATTCTCAGAGATGTCTTCCACTTTCATCAAATCGTTTTGTATCAGCATCCCCTTCCATCTCCCTCCGTTGCGGTTACAGTTTCTTCTGAAGCCAGCAAAACCTCACAAGCAGTAAACGGGAAACAAAAGCCCCGGAACTAACTCGATGGCTGAAGGAACAGAAGGAAAAAAAGAAAACAAACAGCGAAAAGGGCTGGATCAGAAGGCGAGGTTAAAAAGGAGGGGTATAAATTCGTTTTTTATGTGTCTACGCCCCGGGGCGCTAAAACACCATTAAGAGCGATGCCCCGGGAGAAAGGAATTTTATGAAGCCCCTGCAATGAAAAGACACCGTCTCGGAGATGGGATTCTAGTTTTTGGCCGTTTATCGTCCCCATCACCTAAATATCCCTCACATTATTCATTTTCTACCGTAAATATAGAGGATGGCACTTTTTAGGACATTTTTTGTATGCATTATCATTATAGGGATAATTTAGTTTCGCAAGAGAGTTTGTTCAAAAGACATTAATCTTTTAGTATGTCCTGCTGTGTGGTCACTGATTAAGCTACATTCTGTGCTATCTAACTACTCAACATTTCTTATAAGCAAATAATTTTTTTAAAAGAAGTTATTTCGCATGGAAATGTAATAATAAAATGATATTTTTGCTGTTAGCTGACTTTTCAACAATCCAGGGCTGCCTTATGTCTAATTGTCTAGTGCTCTGAACGTTTTATTACAGGTTTCAGGTTCCAATCCTGTCTTTTGGTTTGGTTTGCCACTCTGAGGTAATTTTCCGAACTACTAACAAACATCCATGCTACCGCCAGGATTCCAAAATACTTCGAAATGTCGGTTGTAGGACTTTTATATAATAAAGATTCTAAAACATTCAAAATCTTTTTACATTAGGGTGTTTGTTGGTTTGTTGCTCTACGGTCATCTTGTGCACACGAAGGCTTTACAGACTGGGATCTACGGTTTAAAAAGTGGATTTCTAACCACTAAAAACACCTATGGCACCGCCGGGACTCGAACTCGAAACCTGTGGTACCGAGCACCAGAGCGCCAGCCACTCGGCCAACCAGTCCCCTCATTATGGGGGGAACTTATCTTAAATCTACATTAGTTGAATTGGCTAAAAAAAAACCTAAAATCCGATAAGATGACGATTGTAGGATTTTTATTTATTTATTCTTAAAACAAGAGGATTTTTTTTTTTCAAATGCTTAAACTATACAATGGAAATCGTATATTTCATTACAATTTCCCATACTTTACGAAAATCCATAAACATGTCTTCAACTTCATCAAATCCGCTTTGTATCATCATCCACTTACATCTCACTCCCGTTGCGGTTACAGTTTCTCCTGAAGCCCAGTAAATGGGAAACAAAAGCCCCGGTACTAACTCGATAGCCGAAGGAACAAAAGGAAAAAGAAAAACAAACAGCGAAAAGGCTGGAACAAAAGGCGAGGTTAAAAAGGAGGAGTATAAATTCGTTTTTATGTTTGCGCCCCAGGGCGCTAAAACACCATTAAGAGCGATGCCCCGGGAGAAAGGAATTTTATGAAGCCCCTGCAATGAAAGACACACCGCCTCGGAAGATGGATTCTACTTTTGGCCGTTTATCGCCCCATCACCCAAATATCCGTCACATTATTCATTTTCTACCGTAAATATAGATGATGGCACTTTTTTTTAGGACACTTACTTTGTATGCATTATCATTATAGGGATAATTTAGTTTCAAAGCGTTTCATTAAAAGGCATTAATCTTGTAGCATATCCTGCTGTGTGGTCTCTGATTAAGTTACGTTGTGTCCTAGTCGCTACACGTAATAATGCATCGTGTTGTTTTGTAATAATATATTTGAAATAAATAATTTCGATTTCTTTTACCAAATTTCTTTAGCACTTAGTTTAACCAGGGGTCCAATTATCCTTTTTTTTTTTTTTTCGTTATCAATTTCTTTTTTATAAATTTAGGTTGATAAAATATTATTTAAGAACCATTATAGCTGCATGATTTGAAAATAACGCAATAGTTCTTATAAGCAAATAAGTTAGTTTTTTTTTTTTTAAAGTTAATTTTATAGAAACGTTATAATAAAATTATTTGCCTATAAGCTACCTTTTCAACAACCAAGGCGGTCTGACGGCCAAATGGCTTTTGCTCTCTGGCCTTTCGTACCACAAACTTCAGATTCGAATTCTGGCGGTGGCATGGACGTTTGTTAGTTGCCGGTATCTACTTTTTAAACTGTGAGCCCCGGTTTAATTAACCTAAAGTGCATAAAAATTATCTTAGAGCGACAAACCAAACTACCGTAAGGAACACATAAGCAAAAGAATTTCGACTGCTAAACTAGAGAGAGTGTTGATTTTTGTTGAATCATTGGGAACATCGTAAACTGAGAATTTATTAATATAAGTAATAAAAAATGTCAGTAATTTGTAAATTGTTCTTCATCACAAATTCATCACTTCTTCACATTTGTTGAACTGGCAAAAGAACCAAACCTTACAGGATGTCGATTGTAGGGCTTTTTATTTAGTAAAGATTCTAAGAAAAATCTAAATTTCCTACATTATGGTGAACTTAACCTTCCCATTCATTCAAACTCTTAATTTTCAATTTCTGAACTGGCAAAAGATTCAAAATCCTACAAGATGTCGGTTGTAGGACTTTTTATTTATTAAAGATTCTAAGAAATTCAAATATTTTACATCATGGTGAACTTATCTTAATCTTCACATTCTTTTGAGCTGACAAAATTCCAAAATCCTACAAGTTTAAAAAATTTTCCTTCATTTTTTAAAAATTTCAAAAAATTACAAAATCCTACGAGTTTTATTCATTAAAGACTCTATGAAAATCAAAATCTTTTTACATTACGGGGAACTAACCTTGACCTTCAAATTGATCACCTATTGAAATGGCAAAAAAACCAAATTCCTGCAAGATGCCAGTGGTAGACTTTTATTCATTAAAGACTCTAAGAAAATCAATATTTTTTACATTATGGTGAACTCAACATATCTTCACTTTGGATGAACTGACAAAAAGAACCCAAAATACTACAAAATGTAGGTTAGGACTTTTATTTATTTATTCTTTTTAGTAAAAGTGGGTTTTTTCCAAATGCTTATACAATACATTGGAAACCGTATATTTCATTACAATTTCCCATACTTTACGAAAATCCAGGAACAAATCCACAAAGATGTCTTTCCACTTTCATCAAATCCGCTTTGTATCAGCATCTACTTTGTATGTTCTATCTCCCTCCCGTTGCGGTTACAGTTTCTCCTGAAGCCAGCAAAACCTCACAAGCAGTAAATGGGAAACAAAAGCCCCGGAACTAACTCGATGGCCGAAGAACAAAAACAAAAGAAAACAAACAGGAAAAAGGCTGGAACAGAAGGCGAGGTTAAAAGGAGGAGTATAAATTCGTTTTTATGCCTGCGCCCCGGGGCGCTAAAACACCAATAAGAGCGATGCCCCAAGGAGAAAGGTGTTTTATGAAACCCCTGCAATGAAAGAGACACCGCCTCGGAGATGGGATTCTACTTTTGGCCGTTTATCGCCCCATCACCCAAATATCCCTCACATTATTCATTTTCTACCGTAAATATAGATGATGGCACTTTTTAGGACACTTACTTTGTATGCATTATCATTATAGGGATAATTTAGTTGCGCAAGAGAGTTTGTTTAAAAGACATTAATCTTGTAGCCTGTCCTGTTGTGTGATCTCTGATTAAGCTACATTGTGTCCTAGTCCTTTATTAATAATGCATCGTGTTGTTTGTAATAATATACTTAAAATAGTTAATTCATATTTTTTTTCTCAAATTTCTTTAGCATTTATTTTATCCAGGTCCAATTATCCCTTTTCATGTTATAAATTAATTTTACGAATTTAGGTTGATAAAATCATTGTTAAAATATTATTCAAGCGCCATTATAGCTGCATGATTTTTTTAACAGTTCGTATAAATAAATAAGTTATTTTGTTTTAAAAAAGTTACTTTGCCTGGAAATTTAATAATAAAATTATATTATTTCTAGTAACTGTCTTTTCAACAATCCAGAGCTGCCTTATGGCCAATGGGGTAGCACTCTGACCGTTTTATTACAGGTTTCCGGTTCAAATCCTGGTTTTTGGTTTGGTTTGTCGTTCTAAGATCATGTGCACACTTTAGTCTAATTAGACAGGGACCAACTGTTTAGCGTGTGGATTCCGAACCACTAACAAACATCTATGTTACCGCCAAGATTCCAAAATACTTCAAAATGTCGGTTGTAGGACTTTTATTTATTTATTCTTAAAAAGAAGAGTAGATTTTTCCAAATGCTTATACAATACATTGGAAACCATATCTTTATCTTTACATTCGAACTGGCAAAAGAACCAAAATCCTACAGGATGTCGTTGCTAGGACTTTTATATATTAAAGATTCTAAGGAAATCAAGATTTTTTACGTTTTGGTGAAATTATATTAATCTTCACATCTCTGCAAAAAAATCCTACAAAAGATAAAGATATCGATAGCAGACTTTTTTTATTTATTTATTCTTAAAGCAAAAGTGCTTTTTTTTTTTTTTTAAATGCTTATACCATACAATGGAAACAGTATACTTCATTGCAATTTCCCATACTTTTTACGAAAATCCAGGAACAAATTCTCAAAGATGTCTTCCATTTTCATCAATCCGTTTCGTATCAGCATCCCTTTCCATCTCCCCGTTGCGGTTACACAGTTTCTCCCGAAGTCAGCAAAACCTCACAAGCAGTAAATGGGAAACAAAAGCCCCAGAACTAACTCGATAGCCGAAAGAACAAACGGAAAAAAGAAAACCAACAGCGAACAGGCTGAAACAGAAGGCGAGGTTAAAAAGGAGGAGTATAAGTTCGTTTTTATGTATGCGCCCCGGAGCGCTAAAACACCATTAAACGCGATGCCCCGGGAGAAAGGAGTTTTATGAAGCCCCTGCAATGAAAGAGACACCGCCTCAAAGATGGGATTCCAGTCTTCGCCGTTTATCGTCCCATCACCTAAATATCCCTCGCATTATTCATTTTCTGCCGTAAATATAGGTGATGGCATTTTTTAGGACATTTACTTTCTATTCATTATCATTATAGGGATAATTTAGTTTCGCAACAGAGTTTGTTTAAAAGGCATTAATCTTGTCGCATATCCTCTGTGTGGTCACTGATTAAGCTACGTTGTGCCCTAGTCGTCAAATAATAATGCATCGTGTTATTTGTAATAATATATTTTTAATTAGTTAATTTAGATTTCTTTTATCAAAGTTCATTAGCACTTACTTTAACCAGCGGTGCCCAACTATCTCTTTTCATGTTATAAATGTTTTTTTTTTTTACGAATTTAGGTTGATGAAATCATTGTTAAAATATTATTCAAGCTCCATTATAGCACTTCTTATAAAAAAAAAAAATTAATTGTTTTGTATGTTTTTTTGTATGGAAATGTAATAATAAAATTATATTTTGCTATTAGCTACATTTTTAACAATCCTGGACGTTCTGATGGCCATTTGGCACAGAGCTCTGGTCGCTGGTACTACAAGCTTCAGGCTCGTATCCTGGGTTTGGCTTGATTAGTCGCTCTACGGTCACAAACTTCCATGCCACCGGCAGTATTCGAACTTGAAGCCTGTCGCACCAAACGCTAAAGCGCTAGCCAATTATCCATCAGGCGGCTCGAATCCTGCCGGTTGCATGGCTGCTTGTAGGTATTTTGGAATACGTGTTAAAACTGTAGGTCCTGGTATAATTAATCTAAAGTGTGAAAAAAAATGACCGTAGAGCGACAATCCTAATAAATAATCCAGGTTCCAATCCAGTCCAAAATCCAAGAATCAATCTTTTGAAATTTTGTTTCAAATCTTGCAACAATTCTAAGAAAATCAAAATTGATCAAATCATGGTGAACTTATATTAAACTTCACATTGAACTGGCAAAAGACCCAAATCCTACAAGATGTCTGATGTAGGACTTTTATATATTTATACTTTTAAAGAAAGTGTGTATGTGTGTGTTTTCAAACGCAGTGATTCATGCATTGGAAACCGTAAAATTTCATTACAATTTCCCATACTTTCCATTTATAATCCAGGAAAAATTCTCAAACATGTCTTCCACTTTCATCAAATCCTCTTCGTATCAGCATCCCCTTTCCATCTCCCTCCTGTTGCGGTTACCGCTTCTTCTGAAGCCACAGCAAACCTCTCACAAGCAGTAAATGGGAAACAAAAGCCCCGGAACTAACTCGATGGCCAAAAGGGAACAAACGGAAAAAAAAAAGAAAAAACAAACAGCGAAGAGGCTGAACAGAAGGCGAGGTTAAAAAGGAGGAGTATAAGTTCAGCTTTATGCCATGGCGCCCCGGGCGCTTAAAAACACCATTAGAGCGATACCCCGGGAGAAAGGAATTTTATGAAGCCCCTGCAATGAAAGAACTTACCGCCTCCCGGAGATGGGATTCTAGTTTTTCGTTTATCGCCCCATCATTATAAATATCCCTCACATTATTAATTTTCTGCAGTAAATATAGATGGTCCTTTTTAGGACATTTACTTTGTATGCATTATCATTAAAAGGATAATTTAGTTTCGAAGAGCGTTTTTGCAAAAAGACATTAATCTTGTACCATGTCCTGCTGTGTGGTCACTGATTAAACTACGTCGTGTCCTAGTCGCTACATATAATAATGCATTATGTTGCTTGTAATAATATATTTGAAATAAATAATTTCGATTTCTTTGATCAAATTTCTTTAGCACTTATTTTAACCAGGGGGGCTTCAATTATCCTTTTTTTTCCGTTATGAATTTCTTTTTATGAATTTAGGTTGATAAAATCAATATTAAAATTTAAGAACCATTATAATTCTATGATTTCAAAACTACTCAACATTTCTTATAAGCAAATAAGTTATTTTTGTTAATAGAAATATAATAATAAAATAATATTTTGCCTATTAGCTGACTTTTCAACATTTCAAGGTGGCCTTGCGGCCAATTGGCTGTCGCTCTCTGGCCTTTCGTACCACAAACTTCAAGTTCGGAATTCTGGCGGTAGCATGGATATTTGTTAGTGGCTCGGAATCTACTTTAAACTGTGAGCCCCGGTCTAATTAACCTAAAGTGCATAAAAAATTGACCTTAGAGCGACAAACCAAACTACCTTAAGGAATAAATAAGCAAAAGAATTTCGAGTGCTAAACTAGAGAGAGTGTTCATTTTTGTAGAATCATTGGGAACATCGTAACCTCAGAATGGATTAATATAAGTAATAAACATAATTTAGAAAAATTGTTCTTCATCAATTAAATTCATTACTTCTTCACATTCGTTGAACTATTAAAAGACAAACCTTACAGGATGTCGATTGTAGGGGCTTATTTAGTAAAGATTCTAAGAAAATCTAAATTTCTTACATTATGGTGAACTTAACCTCCCGCATTCATTCAAACTCTTAATTTTCAATTTCTAGGATTTGAGCTGACAAAGGGCCAAAATCCTACAAGATGTCGGTTGTAGGACTTTTATTAATTAAAGATTC
>BPLR01007644.1:0-64017 GCA_021605095.1 Caerostris extrusa
AGTTACGTGATATTGCTCATGGCTTCTCGTGGGTCCCAGCCACACTCGAACCCTACCAACTGAAATCGTGACTCATCGGACCAGGCCACGGTTTTCCCATTCATCTAGGGACCAAACCGATATGCTCACGTGCTCACGAAAGTCGCTGCAAGCGGTGTGTCGTTCTGTCAGTTAAAGGCACTCGAGTCGGTCTTCTTGCTGGAATAGCCCAAGAAAGCAAACCACACAGTTCTAACAGACAAGTCCCTTGTACGTCCCACATTGATTTCTGCGGTTATTTGACGCAGTGTTGCTTTTGTCTGTTAGAATTTACGACTCTTGCAGACGTCGTCGGTCTCGGTCGTTATGCAGGCGGTCGACCACTGCGCTGTCCATGGTGGGATGTTATGCCTGAAATTTCATACTCTTCGGCACACTCTTGACACAGTGGATCTGGGAATGTTGAATTCCCTAACGATTTCCGAAATGGCATGACCCATGCGTCTAGTTCCAACTAACATTCCGCTTTCAAAGTCCGTTAATTCCCGTCGTGCGGTCATCATCACGTCAAAACCCTCTTCACATGAATAACTGAACAGAAATGAAAAGTTTGCGGCAGCACTGCGCATTTATACCTGTTCTACGCGATGCTACTGCCATCTAAAAATTTGCATATTGCTATCCCATGACTTTTTGTCACTTCAGTGTATGCTTCTAAGCACAAAGAAATGCGAACTCCTTTAATAAAGTACCACGCAGATTTTATTTAAAAACAAACATCTAGAAATTTTTTTGATTTTTTTTTAATAAAAATCTCGAAAACCCCCAAAATTAATTTTAGCCTGGCCCCGAAAATATAGTACTCAACTTTTTTTATATCATTATCATTTTTTTATATTATATCATTTTATTTATTACATTGCGCAATCGTCATTCAAAACGCGCTGTTCTCACTCCATAAACAGCTAACAATTGCGGATTGCAATCTTGGAGTAAAGCGTTTAATAATAAAAAAACCCTAATAATAATGAAAATGCAACGAATAAAATTATAACAACTAACAAATTGTTTCAAACGGAACTGAAAAGTTTGGATGTGTGAATCGGATGGTCGCATGTGTGCTGATAATAGGGCACAGCGCCGCTTGTGCACTGCAGATACTGTTTTGAAATGATAATGGCATCAAATAAACTGCTGTATGGAAAATGAAGGTTCTAACAGCTCAGAATGCATGAATGAGAGACAAGTTCAGGCGGTTCTTCAAAAGTGTTTAAAAACTGCAACAACGGCATTTTCGGTCCATCATACAGCATACCGTGCTTTTCTTCTTTATTCCTTCCACAATTTCAATGAACAATTTTGATGTAGGATTATGCTCCTGTTACGGTTCTTCCGGATTACGCTCCTTCAAGTTGCCTGCCTTTAAACACAAAAGCTCTCCAGAGAGTCTCCGAGCTTTCGTGTGTAGTGCACTCGGCCATTTTCACACATGGCCAACCCCGGAGGGGCAAACAACCAGCCAGCTACGCCCCCCGATTTCGAAAACGTATCAAACAAAAAAAAAGAAGAGAAGCCAGACCTGTCCATGCACGTCCTTGTTACTGCTCTTGTGAAGAGGCTTCCCCCGAATCAAGTCTGGAAGCATGGACCAAGGGACTTATTGTACCTTCAGGAAAACAGCATAGACGTTACAGTCACATGTGTAAACCCACGTAGTGAGCGTTCCCCAGCTGAGAAACCCATTAACAAAGAGAAGGCCGTGGTTGACCGTGGAAGGCCATTGGTTGCCAACAGATTATCATCATCATGCAATGTTTAGTCAAAAACCCTTTCTCTTTGAGGGCAGAGATGTTTCATCGCATCTTTGGTAGAGGAAGAAAACCACTGTACCAGAAGACTGTTTTTTACAAAATCACACAGCATATTTATAATGTGGTGTTGTGAGATTTTATCTTCTATGCACAGCATATCACCTCTTATAACCTGAGCATAAATTTAACAACTCGGCGATATGTGCTTATATCGCGACTGTGGGTATGCACTGTGTACTGTGACCTGTAAGGAAAAAGTGTGGCCACTGTTGTGAACTCTTGATTCATACTGCTGAAGACATCATGGCACAATCACCAGACTCTCGTGCTACATGCAGTATATCTCATATCTTGTACGAAGTTTCAAACTCTTTCGCCTTTTGTCGCGAGGCCACCGAATCTTTTCGCCAAATTGCACTGAAAAGAGAATATGGTGAGTACACACTCGCTCAAAACATCGCAGGTGCTGAATATCTAGTTTCTAACTTATGAAAATGCCTGAAAGAAAATGTATCGAAAGAATGGCATACGGACTCTCTGGAATTCACCATTAGCAGCGAGATCATTGTTCGAGGCGCGCGGTTTTCACTCAAATTGCGTGTTGCGAAAATTCAATTCGGTTACATTGTAAATTTCGTTGCGGCGATATGCGCCTTCATCAGTGAAACAGTCATCGTCAGCTATGCTTACTTTATGTACTTTTTAATTTCCAATCGCAGGGAACCCTTGAGAGCAGGTATTTTGGTTTTTTAATCTATAGGAAAATTTTCTGAGGATCGTGATCTCAGTGCCCGATTTAAAGTGACAACAAAGCATCGTTATATTATCCCTGTGATGATATTCGTAATGAGTATTTGCAGAAATCAAATCAAAAAATGTCTCAGTTTTATTTCACAGCAATATGAATTTTTTCGTCATCTTGGTGCTTACGAGGTTGCTCAAGTCAAATCCAACAATATTTGTGGCCACTACCATGCCATTGCTTATATATATTATCGCATTCTGCAAGTATATGACTTCAAAAACCTGCAGGAGACCTAAAGGCATACGTTACAGATGTTAAGAACGAAATGGAGCAGTAATCTCCAAAAGCGCGATCAGTTATATGATAGAGTCAAGTAAAAATGGAGATTCGCTTCATACATAAAATTACATTTGTTTCCTAGTTTATCAAAAAAATAAACTACCAAAAATAGAAAAGGTTTATTTAAGATTTGAAATATGCATAACTCTTCAGCCCATGAACTTAAAATTACATATGGTCAAGCATCGGACTGTAAATGCAGGAAAAACTGCAGAGGCAGATAAAAAAAGAAAATATATAAAAATAGACAGAGAAGCATGTCGTTCAAGAAATCGTAGAAAAAAAAAACCCGAAATTAATTATATAATCATGAACTCAGATTTATTGAGGAAAAAGTACTCAGGACATTATAAAAGATGGTGACTGGATACAAGTCAAGAAATCAACATGCACCATTTTAAAAGCATGAAGGAACCAGAATTTCCTTCTCGTTTAGAAAGGTATGAATACAACTAGTAAGTGACAATTCCGAAAGTTAATGCAGTGTTTGGATCTCGCCAGCTCCTCCAGCTAAAAATCTCCAATATACGCTGGAAATTGTAAGTTAAATTTGAAATGCCCAGAAATTAAAATTATTGTGAAAAGTATTATAACCAATGACAATTCGACAGCACAATTAGTCATTATAAAAAAAAATTCATTACGTGACTACTGATCATGGTACGATTATTTTTGTAACATACGTAATCCAGTACGATTAATAGTGGAAATATTATATTGGGGTGTAATAGAAAAAAATTTAAACTAGGTAATATTAAAAGGTAAATTACAATAGAAGCCTTTATCATTATATAAAAATATAATGAGAATACAAATGATGAATAATCCTAGAACTCAAAATCGTTACTGATTAGAATACAAATTTATTTTTCATGACATCCAGTTTATTTTTAGGAAACCCCCATAACATAGATGCTAAGAGATGAAGTAACAGGCAGAAGCATAATAATAATTAAGTTGAAGTAATAAGTAACTAATAATTAACGTAAATATTCAGAGGGAACTTTGCGCTGGCTGCTGGTATGTCTTATACCCAAATACTTTTCAGCGTATAATGATGTATGAAATTGTGCGGAGGTTAATAGTATGATTTAGTATTTCTAAAAGTGTGGAAAATTATCCAATGAATGGAAGATTTACGGTAACTATTAACTACAGGAAAAAGTCTTCTTATAATGAACTGAAAATACAAATACAAATGTATTCCATTGAAAGGTATCAATACTGTTTAGAATATGAAGTCATTTGATCCCTTAGTTTATATATCTTGGAAAATTCATAACATGGTGGTAAGATGATAAAGCCACACTAAGAAAATAATGAGAGGACAGAGTTCAACTAACAACATTAATATAAATTTTCAGAATTGAAACTTATCGCTGGGGCTGCTGGTGGTATCTTATACCCAGTAATTTTGCAGCTGATGATGATGATGGTTTCAATGTGGTGGAAGCTCACATAGTGTGATTTAGCATTTAAAAGGTGGTAAATGTCCAAAGAATGGAAATTTACCGTAACTATTAACTACGGGAAATGCTTTAACCCCATTATATAATTATAATGAACTGGGTAAGTGCAAAAGATGAATAATCCTAGAAAGGTATCGTTACTGATTAGAATATTTTGTACTGTTTTAAACTAAATTAATTCTAAGATGGCCATTAATGAAGCATTTTTGATGCTGACAGGGAAAGGGTATAATAAGTCTATTGATTTTTGAAATGGAATTCTTACTTTTTCAAAATATTTTAATTTTATACGAATGGTTAAAAATGTGGAATTACGAGAGTTATATATACTTGTTTAGATTCGTCATTTTACACTATCAGCTGTATTGGATAAATATTATGAAAATTTTAAGAAAACCGCGATTGTTAAATACAATTAATTAGTTTGTCTATATACAAAAAGGTTTGTTTGTGATTTAAAAATTGATTAGAATATCTAACCTATATAATCGTCCAATTAATGCAATAACTTATTTTTTTATTATATTTTTAAAAATTGTAATTACTGCATAACATTATTCTTCATAATATATTATTATTCTTCATAATAATTATTTTAATATTATTTACTTTTATATATAAATTATAAAAAATATAAAAATACTATAATACAAATAACTTGTGAGAATCACTAATCTCTATACGCACCTGAAATTTCTAACTAGAAAAAATCATACACATTTTTATGTCAAGAGATTTGAATTCCTTTAAAGCTCTTTATCAGAATTAATAATTTTTAAATATAAATTAGAAATTAATAATTTTAATTTATAACTCATTATTTATTTTGCTATTCATTTATTATCTATAGGAAATCAATTTTATTGATGGAATTTTAATCTACATGAAATTATTAAATACGAAATGCAAATTATAAATTATTAAGTACAGAACATGAGTTACAAAAACACAAAACTTAAATAATTTCCAAAATATATTAAATTTTAATTTCTACTGCAGTATTTTCTGTATTCTTTACATTAATTTGACGTTAAATGGAAAAATGAATCAATAGGGTATGAAAAAATCATTTTGAAATATGAATGGGTTTTGTTTAATCTTCAGTTTCTTTATAAAAGATAAAATTAAAAACTATTCAGTATGTTTTTGTTTAATTTTTAATAATATTATTCATTTTTAAGCAATAGGTTTTTAATAGCTTTATATTACAATAATGAAAATTACAAAACTTCAGCTTAATTTATATAAGTTCATTTCTTTGAAGAAACAAAACAAATTATATATATATATATATATATATATATAAATGGTGTACAATATTATTATGTTAAAATGCCCTGAAAACCACTAAATAAATCACTGTTTATTAAATATTTTTTCTTAAAAGGATGTAAAAAACCATTAAAGGCACTTTCTTTGTTAACTTAATAAAATTTAATTTTTTTACGTGTGTTAGTTTTGAATATTACTTTATTACTTTTAAATTAATCGGAATTAAACATCAGTAATAATACTTAGTTACAGTAATGTTCATAATTGATTTGAAATAATTTTTCCTTATTTATATGATTGAAATGTTTCTTTTATTTAATTGTTAATACTTTCACCATTTTTTAACGTCTTTAGAATACTTTAGAGATATGAAAATGATTATTTTCCGTTAAAAGTAAAGAAATATGTGTTATAAGTTAATAATTTTTTTCCAATAATTTATATTGTATTGAATTTTTCAATTTTAATTTATACAAAATTTTATAAATTTATTTCGTATTTTTATTATTTCATTTTCAAAAAGGTTTGTGAAGTCACCAAGTCCTTTATCTAACAAAAAAAAAAGTTTTTTAACAAAAAAAAATTCAAAAATTAATTAAATGTTTATTTGCAAAACCTGATATATGGAAGCAGATTCAATTTAGGACTAATAAAAATAATCAAAAATTATATTTTTCTTTTCCTTATTACTTTTTGCTTTTAATATTCTTTTTATAAATATTAATATTAAAATAAATGTGTAGGTGGATTATAATTTTTAATACGGAAGCTTTTTATTAAAAGAAAATTTTAAATTTAAATAACTAAATGAATAATATGCCAATAAAAGACTAATTTCTCTAAAAAATAAAAATGAATGAAGTCAGACTTAATAAAGATTATTAAAAATTAATTAATTGTTTAATTACTAAACTGGAGACGCATAGAAGCAGAATTGATTTTGACGACTTATAGTATAATAATTAAACAATTATATTTATTTTTTTCTTCAGCACTTTTTGCTTTTAATTTTTTGTAAATATTAATATTAAAATAAATTATAAGCAGTTTATAATTTTTAACACAGAAGTTTTTTTATTTAAAAAAAAAAAAAGTAAAATATACAAAAAATAAATGAATAACATGACAATAATAGAGCCAAATTCTCTAAGAAAGCAAAAAAAAGTGAAGTTAGACTTAATAAAGTTTATTAAAAATTAATTAAACGTTTTCTTGCTGAACTGGAGAACAACAGATTCGATTTAGAACTATTAATGAAAAATAATTCAACAATTGTGTTTATTTTTTTCTTGATACATTTTAAAGCTTTTTAATAAATATTGATATTAAAATAAATTATATGGATTTTTATAAATTTTGATATAAAAGCTTTTTAAAAAAATTATTAATAATTTTTATAAATTTAATTTTTTAAAAAGCTTTTATATCAAAATTTATAACATCCATATAATTTATTTTAATATCAATATTTATTAAAAAAGCTTTTAAAATAAATTATCTAAGTTCTAAGAAACCCCCCAAAAATGAAGTCAGAAAATAAAGGCTATTAAAAATTAATTAAATGTTTAATTGCTAAACTGGAGGCGTATGGAAGCAGATTCAATTTTAGAATTAATTACAAAATTCAACAATTATATATATTTTCTTTCCTTAATATTTTTTGCTTATATTTTTTATAAATATTAATATTAAAATAAATGATGTGAAGTTTATAATTAATTTTTAACTACGGGAAGCTTTCTATTTAAAAATTAAATTTATAAACATTAATTAATATTTCAATAAACCACCCAAATTCTCTAAGGAAAAAATTGAAGTCAGACTTAAAAAGTTTACCAAAAATTAATTAATCGTTTACTTGCTAAACTGGTGATATGTGGAAACAGATTTGATTCAGGACTAATGATAAAATAATTCAACAATATTTATTTCCTTTCCTTAATTCTTTTTTGCTTTTAAAGCTTTTTATAAACATTAATATTAAAATAAATATTCGGGCAGTTTATAATTTTTAATACAGAAGCTCTATATTTAAAAAAAAATTAAATTTTATAAAAATAAATGAATAACATGCCAATAAAAGATCTAAATTTTAAGTCAGACTTAATAAAGATTATTAAAAATTAATTAAATGTTTACGTGCCAAACTGATATATGTGGAAGCAGATTCGATTTAGACTAAAAATAAAATAATTCAATAATTATATAGATTTTCCTTTTTTTTTAGTACTTTTTATTTCTTTTTTTTTAGTGTTTTTAATGTTGCTTATAAATGTGTATTAAAATAAATGAGGAGTGATTTATAGTTTTTGACACAGAAGCTTTTTATTTAAAAAAATAAAAATTTATAAAATATATGAATAATATGCCAATAAACGACATAAGTTCTTAAGTCGTTCATTTGTTCATTTTTTTTTTTTCTTAATGAAGTCAAATATAAATATTATTTAAAATCATTAAGTGTTTATTTGCGAAACTGGAGATGTGTTTAAGCAGATTCGATTTAGGACTCATAATAAAATAATTCAGCAATTATATTTTTTTCTTTCCTTAGTACTTTTTTTTTTCTTTCAATATTTTTTATAAATATTAATATTAAAAATAAATAATGTGCAGTTTATAATTAGTTTTTAATTTTATTTAAAGAAAATTAAAATTCATCAAAATAAAAGAATAACATGCCAATAAACGACAGAAGTCCTCAAAGATAACAAAAATGAAAAGAGACTTAACAAAGTTTATTGAAAAATTAAATGAAATGGTTTTACCTGCAAAAGCGGAGAGGTGAAAGCAGATTCGAGCACCGCTAGCAGAGACGAGAGACGATAGCGTGGGGAGATCATTTCTGAAGCTGCTACGGATTCGACAAGCTGTTGGATTGATGAGTTTGGGGTAGTGGAACGGAAGCGAGCACAAAAAGTGGACGCAATCTCCCCACGCGGCCTTATAAAACGGACGACAAAGTGGGGGCGCTACGGAACTTGTTCCTTCACTTTTCGGAGCGACAGCCCCTTTCCTATTATATATAATACTGGGAACTTTAGAATTATAAAAATATCATTAAACAATCTCAAGTATCTTTATGATGATCCATATTTATCGTAACCATGATTTCTAATTCAGAAATGAATTTGATATATTTTTGGTAGCGTTTTTGTAGATGGTTAGTAATTTGATTTCGAAGGGATTTTTAGGAAATCGCTGCTTCTAATTTTTAGTAAGGGCATGCCTCGTATTTGACAATTATTTAGATTTGCAAAAAAAATTATTAAAAAAAAAAAGTTTTTTTTTTTTTTTTTTTTTTTTTTTTTTATAATTTTCGGAGCGACAGCATCTTTTCTTATTATATAACACTAGGAACTCGGAGTAATAAAACACATAAAAGATTTAATCTCAATTATCTTTATATTGATCAGTATTTATTATAACCACGATTTCTAATTAGAAAATGAATTTGAGATATTTCTACTATCTTTTTTTGTAGACGGTTTAACAATTTGATTTCAAAGTGATTTTTAGTAAATTGCTGCTTCTAATTTTTATTAAAGGCATATTATATATTTTGTAATTTGCAATTATTTGAAAAATTATTTTGAGTACTTTAACAAAAAATATTCTTTTTTTTCAATAATAAAATAAAAAAATGTTTTTAACAAAATACATTTTCATTAGTCAAAAGTTTCGTTTGTTTAAAAGTTTATATATATATGTATATATTAAAAGCGTGTCGTTTATTTTTTTGAGAAATGATAAAATATTTTTATTTTTTTTTAAATGATGTTAAAATAATTTATTTAAAAGAAGAGTTATTTCATTTATTTTGATGTGGTTTATTTGAGATTATTTATTTTTTTAAATAAACGAAATAACACTTATTTTAAATAAATTATTTTAACATCATTTAAAATAAAATAATTTGAATATTTTAACATCATTTTTCCAAAAAATATATATTCCTTATTCTGCTTGAAGTAATTAGATTTTTAATTTAAAAACCTTACAGGCAGATTGATTCATGAAAAAGTAGAACGAGACTTAATTGCGAGTTTTAATGATTTCTTTCCTATTTTTTTTACTATAAATTCAATATTTCAAGCCACATTTTATATATAATATCACATAGTATATATTTTTTATAACGGTAATTAAAAGTAAATTTACAATCAAGTGATTAAATCACTTTATCAAATATTTTGTTTAAATTGAGAAACGATTTTTTATTAATAGTAACTTATAATTATTAAATAAATTTGATTCTGAAAATATTTTATTTTCGGTTATATTCTTTAAATAATAGATATTTAAAAAAATTGGGATAATATAACTATAACAAACATGTTTTACACAAAGATTTGCAAAAGAGTTTTATACTAAATCCTATTTAAAATTTTCAGAAAAATATATATGAATATTAATGAGAGATCTAGTAAATAAATTCTAGTGCATTCTTAATTCTTTTTCTAGTTAAACCCTTTTTCATTAAAAAACATGATGGGTGTTAATTTTTTTTTCAGACATTTTATACTGAAATTATTCATTATATGTATAGGGATTTACAAAAATTCCTAAGCAAATACGGAGAGGGGATTTACAGAATTAACACATTGTTTTTTTTGAGTATTTTGCATCTAATAATTAAACTTATAGCTTATTTTTATACTCTTGAATTAATCGCCTCAACATACTAAAGAGATTTTTTTAAAATCTTTTAAAAGACATGGATGAATTACAATCCAGTGATCTTATTTAAACTTTAATACAATTTCTATTAAAATTAAAAAGAGTTGTTTTTTTAATTCAGGAGTTATAAAAATATTGTTTTTGGGATATTCCATCATATACTATATGCCTTAGGCAAGCGCTGCACAGATGTTGAATAGAAAATACGAAAAACAGAAAATCAGAAGCCGATGCCTCTGTCTTTTGTCATAATTTCCATTGAGTCTAAAGGCTCAAAAGTAGTGATGGAGCATAACATATAAAGGAATTCAAATTATAATATTTCACATAAAGATCACCATATTACGATTGGCTAGTTGAGTTGAAATTTAATATTGCATTATAATTACAGATTTATTATAATGTGAGTAATTTCATGCAGCTTTTATTACAGTTACTGCATATAGTAAAAAAAAAAAAAACACAAATGTAGCTCAGAAAAAATTAAAATCGAAAGTTTATTTTTATTGAACGTCGATCGACCTCTACTTATGTATGTCACGAACAGCCCACCGATGGGCGATAAAGGTTGCAGATTTCCTTCCAAGAGGATATTCAGGGTTAATTGTACCCGTTTGAATTTCGCGTTCCCACATAGAAAATTCCCACCAGCTAACCTGAATGTGAATACGATATAATTTAAGCATGCTGCTAAAGTCGCCATCGAGTCTCTTCGTTTCCGAAAGGAGTTATTTTGCAAGATCTCATCTAAGTTATCCCCACATATCATTGAGCAACGAGTCAGCCCTAAAACTGTATGTATTATTCTTATAATAATATGTATATCTTATAATCCTGACTATGGCTGTAGAAGCCTGAAGCCTTTGGTTTTCTAACAAATCATGTATGCTTTGAAACGAAAGCGAAACTAAAGCTTCCATGTCTATACTGGGAAGGAGCAAGATAGATTTAAAAACTGGAATGTTTTCCTGCTGTACGAATCTCTCAGATACCACCCTCGAAGGTATATGTTTTAAACTGCACAGTGATGTGAGTAATTGTAGTTAGAAGATGGCTAATTGTCGATTATTATATGGTGAACAGGTAGTAGTTGAACCAATTTTAAAATGCTGCTTCAGTTTCTCGAAGACCTACCTGATCTAGGCCATGAATTGTCATTTCTTTAGATGATCCCTAGTGCACTTAGCAACAGGATTCGTACAATCTATCTCACCGTAGATCTGCGATTAGTTCTGCTACAGGAAGGCCAGTATCAGCTGCGACAATATGCAAAAGGCTGCATGAAGGTGTGTGGCAAGGTGGGTAACCTGTATTGTGCATCCCGCTTACCTTCCGCCCCAGGAGTCACGTAAACTGGACTGAAAATATATGGAGATCTTTTCAATTCATTAAGCACGCAGCTTTGCCAAGTTATTTTAGACATGTTTACATACTGAGATAAATAATCATTCGATGTCTGCCGTCTAATACACTGGAAAGGGATAATTATCAGAAAGTAGTGTTCTTGTATAGGAAGGAAAATCTTTAGGTAGCTACATAGACCTGTCTGCGTTTCCACATATAACTCTCAATGCTCAAAGATTAAGAGGCAACATACTGGACTATTCTTCGTCCGTATATTACCGTAATGAGCGATTATCGCCCATTGCTCATTTGATAATATTAGCCCTCATAGTACTTACCTCGTGGACTAATTTCTTGAAGAAACTAGAGTCCAAATTGAAACGCCAGCATGATTTCCTGGCCTTTATCTCATTGAACATGTGTTAGATCCTCTTAGGAGGTGTCTTGAGATAAAGGCCAATGAGAGTATAAAGGTTTAATTCTTTTTACCAATATTTTTATTTATCTCCTTCTGAATTGTATTTTAAAGTATTTTATATAAATTTATTAGAGTGTTGTTAGTGTGTTTTGATTGTTTATAATCTTCAATGTAATCGTTCCCCCCCCTTATCATCAAGCCTTTTTTCAAATAAAAAAAAATATATTGTTAAAATACAAATGTAAAATAAAAGTAAAAAATGAATACAATTTTTACAATTTTTTAAGAAAAGGACATATTTTTAAAATCGTGGAATATTTTAGAGGGTGGAAAATCATGACTAAATTTAATGTGAAATATAATTACGACTAAATTTAATGTAATTTATTTTATTAATAATCATTTATATAAAATAATGTTTTTTCTAAATAACATAAAGAACAGCAATTTTATCAGATATTTTTTTAAAATTTTTTCTCTTAACTTTTTGTTAATGTTTTGTCCCAATTGAACAAAATTTATTTGTATTGATATGAAAAGTTGTATACTAACTAATGCGAATTCAATAACGATTTTTGTCGAATCCCCACCCATCGCTTAACTTCGGTATATTATTCTACCCACATTTTCATTTTAGGAAGCAATCGGTGATGTGGAAAATAACAACTCGATTATGTTATTTTTCCGAAATTTTCTTTGTAGGAGACGGCTCCAATAATATACTGGGATGCTTGAAAAATCCCTTTGATATTTACAAATCCCAAATCACTAAAGTGCTCAATTTCCGTAAGGATTTCCCATTAAGTTGGTAATACAAGACACCAAAATTGAAATATTTTTTTTTGCGTAAAAAACGTTATTTTTTTTTATTATCTAGAATTGATTACTTTAAATAAGTTTTTATGTTAACAAAATTTCTTGAATGGAAAAATACTTATTCGCATTTCAATTTACTTTCAGGATTTTTTGTATTCTGCTAGTCCATCAGTAAATACAAAAATTTAATTCAAATAGTTTTGTGTGATTTATTTGTATATTTATTGTGATTTATTTTATTAATAATCAGTTATGAGAAAATAACGTTAATTTTAACAGATATTTTCTATTATTAAAATCATGAAAACTTGAATTGTAACCAAAGGCACCACCAATAACCTATGTTGTCCTGAAAATATTTAGTGTAAAATGTAAACAATCAATGTAATCACAAAAGTATCTTATGATGTCTTTCAGTAAAAGATTTCACTTTATTTCATAAATTTTTGCAAATTAACTTCAATCTCATTTCATACAGAAAATTATGTTAAAATACACCTTTTCTAAAATTTAACCACACGAATCACCAAAAAGAAAATGATTTTTTAAGTTAAATTTGCGTTAAGACTATACATAGATAATTAAATGATTAGTATTTAATTATGAATTGATCAAACTACCTCTTGGCAGTAATAAATTCATATATAAGTTTACGTAAAAAAGTGAAATATTCCTAAGGTTATAGTGCAATACATTCTGTCAAGTATTCTCCAATTATTGCTTTACATTTGTGACATTTTGGGGCTTTCAGTCTGGTGGCCATCAATGTGCCATACGTGTTTAAAGCGATGAAATGCATGGTGCGCTGGCCAAGAAAATATCAAAGCATGGTTACATTCCAGAGATATATTAACCATATAGAGACTGGCATTATTTTTTAGAAAATGGCTCTAAAATAAATTGCTTTAAAGGATGAGAGAGATAGTACGTTTCACTTCATCTCAAGTATAAAAAAAAAAAAAATATTAAATGCTTAAAACAGATTTCAATTTAAAAACAATAGAATTTTTAAAAATCCGCCAATTTTTATCTTTATAGTTGCTGGTCAACTGCTAATTTAACACAATGGAAAGCATTTTTAATTATTTGAAATTTGTAATGTAATTTTTCCTAAACACCTCATTCCATCGTCATCGTTCTCAAAAAAAAAAAAAAAAAAAAAAAAAAAAAAAAAAAATTATAATCTTGAGCCCAAAGTAGATAGATCCTCTTTTTTTAGGACATGTTGATCCTAACGTTAGACTTTGGACTTACGTTTTTTTTTTCCCATTAGACTTTGGAACCGATAGTGGGAGAGGGAGAAAGAGAAAAGGAGTGTGCGAGGAGGTCGAGTGAAGAGTTCCAGGCAGTACGAAAAGCACAGCAGTCGAGAGAAGACCCTTAACTAACCAAACGTTTTGAAGATATAAAACCTTTTGTTGTAAATATTTGTTATATATAGTTTTATTTTTGTGTTATATGTTGCAGTTGTGTAGTGTTATCTTAACAAATATGGCAACTAAGCATTGTGTCACTATATTAAAAAATAATTCAATTTCTACCATGAAACAACACTAGATCAAGACCATACGCGTATCCGGCCCTAGCTTTTACTCACGTGCTTCTGAATTTTCCTAACTATTCAACAAAAAAGCAACGTTACAATTATTCTGTGCCTTCAAATACAATTTTGAAGCATCATGTATACGTTTCTAGTTGTTTATTGCCAATTTCTTGCAAGTAAAGAGGAATATTTCTATCAATTATCATAATCTAATTCAAAACTTATTACTAACACCTATTTAAAGACAGCAATTAAGCAGGGAATATAAGAAAGCTATTCAGCAGATGTGGTGTGACTTTTGTTGCTTATATTTTATTAATGTAATTATATTTTTATTCGTAATCGATAAATAATTATTTCTACTAATTAATTACCGGTTCTTGCACGTACCATTCAAGATTTAAAAAAGAAACCAGAAAAATATACGTACGTTAATAAACTAATTTATATGATGAATTATGCTACCACAATGTACATGCTTTGTAATTATCATTTAAACAACGAATTAGGCTCGATGAATCTTTCATTCTTAAATTCCAACAAACACGCAAAATAGAGACCAAATTGTGTTTCTTTCAAATATTCAAGAGCAGATGCTTATTTTCAGAGCATTAAACACCACACGCATAGGGCTTGTAATGAAATTTTCCTTAAATAGACAATGTTTAATTACAGATGCTAAAAATAATTTCATTTAACAAATATTGTCAGGTACGCTTTATTTCTGAACAAAATTTAAAAGATTTAATTTCTTAGAAAACCTAATTGTATGCACAAAATATTTTATTTGCAAGATAATGTTGTGCAAACATGTACTTCGTATGTAAAAAGAAATTAGAATTTATTATTTGGATTTAGATTTTTTCAGTATAATTACATTTTAACTTTTATTCATGCTATTATTATAAAGTAATAATATATAACGGACCTGATGGCCGAGAAAGTCGGGCTCTGGCACCCTGTCTTGTAAAAAGAAAACATCTCATGTTTCAGAATCTGCCTATAAACAGATGGGTCCTGGTCCACCATGGAGCTGTTGCGCCATTGAAGAAGGATATATGGATATATGGATATATTAAGAAAAATAAATGCAGCAATACACTGACATTTGACTAAAAAAATGATGTGGGGCCAAACTTTGTAAATGACCTATTTGTAAGTTAATGTGTGCTCAGTCGAATTCTTTAATAATGGTTAATGGTTCCAAGATTAAATTTAATTTTCAAAGTTCTGTAGTTTAAAAATCATTCCACCATATTGCTAAGTAAATAAAAATATAGATTTCGGAATTATTTTCACCAAAATAATAAGTTTGAATTTTAACAATACTTCATTAGATGTATTAGACTTATCACCAGTATGTATGTAGAATAAGATAATAATAAGTTTTTTAAAAATTAAAATTTTAAAAAATAAATATTTTAAACGAAAAGATAAAATTACTTCAATATTTCTAGTTATAATTTTTTATTATACATTTTTTACAATATATTATTGCTCTTAACTATTAATGTTTATAATCAGGTAATTTGGAATTAAAATCACATTTTGTAAGACAGTTTCATAACTAAAACATTGAAAGTAAATAATAAATGATAATAAAACTATCTTTACGATATTGAATCTTTCCCCTTAGCTCTATTCGTTGATTTCTAAATTGTATTTAAATCTACATTTTTCTTTTTATTTATTTTTTTACCTGTAATTTTGAATATTTTTATATTGTGAATATAGATTTTAATTTACTTATAACGATAAAAAATACAAAACAACAAAAAAGAGGCTAACATTAAAAGACAAATCAAATACAAATATGTACGAATGCAATGAAATCTTTAATATATCTTCTTTTATCTGTACATTTATATGGATATTGACTTTCTGACTCTTAAAAAAGTCAGTATTGCAATTTTCTGCATTTTGTGCTACTCATATGAACAAAAATAAGTAATAATAACAATATTTAAAAATAATAATATTTTTATATAATTAAAATAATATTTTTATGGATATTGACCTTCTGACTCTTAAGTCATTATTGTAAACTTCTGCCTTTTTTGCTACTTATATAAAACAAATAGGTAAGTATAATACCATAAATTGCATCAAATAAAAATGGTAAATATTGTAAATAATATTAATATTTTTATGGATATTTTTCTGACTATTTGTAAACTTCTGCCTTTTTCGCTACTTATGAAACAGAAATAAGTAAGAATTATATAAATAATATAAATGGTATTATATATATATATATATAGAGAGAGAGAGATAGGTGTATATAATTATATAAATTGCATTAATGAAAAATGAAAAGTATATTAACATTGAGGTATAGGATATCCCGATCTAAATACATTCTTAAATTTTAATAGTTTCTCCTTGTAATTTTACAATGAAAATACGTTATATCCAATTATAGGACTTCACTATGCATCGTTATAGAGGACACTAAAAATAATGAGTGGATTTTAAATACACAATTAATCATTGTCCAATCAGAATTTTTGATTATCGATAACAAGATATTAACTGTAACCCAATAACCTAATAAAATGGTGATATCTCTAATTACCTTTGCAAATGCTATCCAAGGTTGAGTAATTTGCATGCGTTTAAGGAAATAATAGGCACATATGGTGCATAGATTTCCGATCACAATTGCTAGAGATTGGGCTCCCTAAATTACAATTGAATGGGGAGGTTTGAAAGGGCTTTATATCAAGATATCATATATCCACAGGTGTGATTACTCTAATTTAAATTGAGTCAGTTCATTTGGAGAAGCATAATAGCTTTCGTTATATTTATAATATCTTTCACTTCCGGAATTATAGGAGTTTCAAAAGTGATTTGTCCTGTAGCTTTGTTCAAGAAAGGTACAACGCTATGAAGGAATTAACATAACAAATAATAATCATTAGAATTTATGTAGCATTGGATATATAATGCACAAATGTATTAAAAATTAATTTAGTGATTATTTTGAATTAATAAAAATTATAATATAATTTAATAATATTTAGTATAATACATTGATACCCGATGAATGTTTTTTAATAAGGCATTCAAGCCAACAAGAGACAACGATTAACTCCCTGTCAAGTCCATGTTGAACCATGGCCTGGCACACTGGCACATTCCAAAATAGGAGATGCTTTCTCTTATATGGGGTAAGGTTGTCAGCCCTAAGCTCAAAACTCATATTAGATCAGCACCTACTATTTAAAGTGGATTCTGAACCACTACAAACATCCAAGGCACCACCAGAACAGGAAATTTGTGGTACAGAGAGCCACACAATCGTCTATCAAGCTCCACAGACAACAGTTAAAATTACTTTACAATAAATTGTAAAGTTCTTATAATTATATTTTATGTTCTTCTTCATTGGCGCAACAGCCACATGGTGGACAAAAGCCGTCTGTCTATATAGCCGTCTAAAAGCCGTAGATTGTCTGTGCAGATATCGAAACAGGAGTTGTTTTTCTTTTTAAAGGGTATGGTTGTCAGTCCTATGACCAACAGGAAGTTCATTCCTAAGGTTTAAAGTGGGTTCCGAACCACTAAATGAATCCATGACACAACCCGAACCGAAACTCAAACCGGTCGAACCCGAAACCTATGGCGCAGAACGCTAAACCGCTAGTAACTCAGTCATCAGGGATCAGATTTTATAACAATAATTTTATAAATTTCTCAGGTTTTATGTTACTCAACAAATTTGAATTCATTACAAAAACTAAACTTTCTTCTCTTATAAATATTTTATGTAATATCCTTCTATAAGTTGTAAAAGTATAGACAAACAAGAATAAGAAAATGGAGACACCATTTGCATTTGAATAATCAAATTTCTTAACGTTGAGTCTACGTCTACAAATAAAATTTTCAGATGTATTTAAAAAAATAACAGTAGTAAAGAACCATGTATTATTTAAATTTTAAGTTTGCATTATAAATATTTAATATATTTTTTAAATTACAAATATATTAAATATTTACTTCAAAAGTTAGAGACATAATATAAATTATTACATTATAAAATATACAAAAAATATGTATAAAAGTTTAATGAATAACTCAGTACATACAGTATAACAGTAAGTACCTATGACAGTATGTACCTATGTACCTATGTATGTATGACAGTAAGTACAGTAACATACCTATAGTAAGTATATAATGTGCATATAAGTATAGTGAATGAATACAATTCTCATAAAAATAGTTAAAAAGGACACACATTGATTTGTAAAATTGTTCCCGAAATAACGACATGAAATACCAAAAATTTAAAATAAAAATCACTTTAACGAAAAGGAAAGAATTAGCATAATCTTTACATCTTTTCATCTACGCTAAATCCACCCCTTTTATATTTATAAACATATTCCACTATAAACCCTCATTATTTTTACACCATCTAAATTCACCAGAGATTTTAATTTCGCTAGATCAAGGAAGCCCAATAATAATTCCATCCTTATTTACTTGTCACCTCGAGCCTTTCAAAAACTTCCTCCCCCCTCCCTTCCTTTGAGCATCTCATTCATATTCAGTAATGCGGAGTAAAAGCTAAATCTCAGCATCGAGTAAACGCGTCACCTACGATAAAGGGAGGACAAAAAATGGCCCGTTTTATGCGGTGTAATAACAGTAATTGCTTCTAATGCGACTTGTACGGACGTAATGGCTGAGGACAGCATCTGGCTCGCGCGTTAAAATAACGAGCCGATTCACATATCGCGGACACAGAGCAATTATTGTTCATATTGGAGCACGAGAATCGCCGGTCTCTAGAGGTAGCGGAGGGAAAATAATATTAATATTTTATGGAGGTGTAAGATGCAGCAGGCTCTCTGTTGCTCCGCAATTATTCTGATCCACGACAGAGAATATTGATCGAGTGAGTTCGCAGTGACAAAGAGAATCATTTTACGTCCCGAGGGAGGGTGTTTTGTGGATGCGGTATCAGGAAACAAACAGCAGAACTCGTGTTGTGTTAAGAAAGTGATGGTTAAGAGATGTATAATAAAAATATGAATATGAATGTGAAATACATTTTTTGACTGCTTGTAGAAATTTAAAAAAAAGGTTATGTTTATTGATTGTGCATAAAAATTCGATGAATTGGCAATTGTTCAGAATAAATCAAATATATTTCTTTTAAATGTCGTGTCAGAAATTTATGTTCGGTTTGGTTTGTCGCTCTACGGTTTTTGTGCACACTTTACGCTAGTTTGACTGGGACCTCCAGTTTAACGTATATACTGACCACTAACAAACATCCATGTCACCATCAGTATTCGAATCTGAAGATTGTGGTATAGCGTGAGCGTACCAGAGTATAGACCAGAGTGTGTGCCGATTGGTCATCAGGTCACTTCTCCTTCATTGGTGCAGCAGCCGCAGCCACATGATGGGCCATCAAGACCGTCTGTCTACTGGCAGATTTCGAGAGAGGAGATGTTTTTCTTTTTGCGGGATAATGTTGTCAGCCCTGCACTCAAGAGTTATATTAGATCGTAACCTACAGCTTATAGTGGATTCCGAACGACTACAAACATCCCTTCATGATACTGGCGGGACTCGAACCAGGAACCTGTGGCACCGAGAGCTAGTCACTCGGTCATCAGGGCCCAGATTTTATATTAAAATAATAATTTTATAAATTTCTTTGGTTTTATGTTACTGAACAAATTTGAATTAATTACAAAACTAGACTTCTTCTGTTATAAATATTTTATATAACATCCTTTAATAAAGTTGTTGAAAATACACAGACGAACTAGAATAAGGAAATTGAGACAAAATTTGTATTTAAATATTCAAATTTCTTTATATGAGGTCTGCGTCTACACATATTTGCAGATGTATTTACAAAATAACAATAGTAAATAACCGGTTGTATGTTATTTAAATTTTAAAGTTTGCATTGTAAATACTAAATACATTTTTAAATTACAAATATACCAAATATTTACTTCAAAAGTTCAAGAATATAATATAAATTATTATATTATAAAATATGCAAACTGTACAAAGTATAAAAAAGGTTTAAAGATATATTTAGTATAAAAAGTATAAATGAGTTAAGTAGAATAGTATAATATAGTATAATAAGTAAAATAGGTTAATAGACACGCATTGATTTGTAATGTTCTTCCCGAAATAACGACATGCAACATCAAAAATTAAAATAAAAATCACTTTAACTAAAAATAAAGAAGTAGCATAATCTTGAAAGGATGTAAAGATTACATCCGTTTATCTATGCTAAATCCATCCATTTTACATTTATAAATATATTTCCTATAAACCCTTATTATTTTTACGCTATCTAAATTCACCAGAGATTTTGATTTCGCTAAATCAAAGGAATGCCAATAATAATTCCTTCCCTATTTACTTGACACCTCGAGCCTTTCAAAAACTCACCCCCCACCTCCCCTCCCTTCCTCCTTTCAGCATCTCATTCATATTCAGCAATGCGGAGTAAAAACTGAATCTCAGCATCGAGTAAACGCGTCACCTACGATAAAAGGAGAAAAAAAAAATGGCCCGTTTTATGCGGCATAATAACAGTAATTGCTTCTAACGCGACTTGCATGGACGTAATTGCTGAGGACAGAATCTGGCTCGCGCGTTAGAATAACGAGCCGATTCGCATATCGTGGGCACAGAGCAATTATTATTCATATTGGAGCACGAGAATGGCCGGTCTCCAGGGGTGGCGGAGTGAAAAGAATATTAATGTTTTATGGAGACGTGAGACGAGGCAGGCTCTCTGTTGCTTCCGCAATTATTCCGATCGCGATAAAGAATATGGATCGAGTGAGTTCGCAGCAACAAAGAGAATTGCTTTACGTCCCGAGGGGGAGGGTGTTTCGGGGATGCGATGTCAGGAGACAAACACCAGGACTCGTGTTGCCCTTGTCTTGCGGTAAGAAACTGATGGTTAATATATATATAATATAAATATGGTTATGAAAGGCATTTTTGACTGTTTCTAGAAAATTAAGAAAGAAGGTTATGCTTATTTATCGGAGACAAAACTTCGAGGAATTGGCAATTGCTCACAATAAAAAAATATATTTTGTTTAAATATCGAGTCAGACATTTAGGTTAAGTTTGGTTTGTAGATCTACAGTCATTTTGGGCGCACTTTAAGCTAGTTAGACCGGAACCTACAGTTTAATGTGGATTCCGAACCACTAACAAGCATTCATGCAACTGCCAGGTTTCGAAACTGAAGTTTGTGGTATACCAAAGGCCAGTGCGATTGTCGATTGTCGATCAAACGACTTCTTCTTCATTAGCGCAACAGCCACATGGTGGGCCAAGACCGTCTGCTACTGGCAGATTTCGAGACAGGAAATGTATTTCTTTTTGTGGGGTACGGTTGTCATGCCTACCCCAAACAGTCATATCAGACCGGGGCCTAAGGTTTAAAGTGGATTCCAAACCACTACATACATACATCCATGACACCGCCGGAACTCGAACACAAAACCCGTGACACCGAGCGCAAAGTCACTCAACCATCAGGGCCCAAATTTTTATATTAAAACAATAATTTTACATATTTCTCTGGTTTTATGTTACTCAATGGATATGAATTAATTACAAAACAAAACATCTTCTTTTGTAAATATTTTATGTAATATAAATTAATAAGTTTTTAAAAAGTATACAGACGAACAAGAATAAGGAAAAGGAGACAAAAATTTGCATTTGAATAATCAAATTTCTTAATGTGGAGTCTACGACTACAAACAAAATCTGCAGAAGCATTTAAGAAATAACAATAGTAAAGAACCATGTATTATTTAAATTTTAAAGTTTGCGTTATAAATATTTAATACACTTTTAAATTACAAATAAACTAAATATTTACTTCAAAAGTTAAAAACATAATATAAATTATTACATTATAAAATATACATAAAATATGTATATAAGTATAGTGAATATATAGTAAGTATATAATATGCATATAAGTATAGTGAATGCGTAAAATTTTCATAAAAATAGATAAAGAGACACACATTGAATTGTACTTATTCAGAGGAATAACGAAATTAAATACTAAATTATGAAAATAAAAATCACTTTAACGAAAAGGAAAGAATTAGCATAATCTTTATATCCTTTCATCTATGCTAAAATCCATCCCTTTTACATTTATAAATGTATATCTTCCACTATAAACCCTCATTATTTTTACTACGCTATCTAAATTCACCAGAGATTTTAATTTCGCTAGATCAAAGGAACGCCAATAATAATTCCTTCCCTATTTACTTGGCACCTCAGGGCCTATCAAAAAGTCACTACCCCCCCTCCTCCCTTTGAGCACCTCATTCATATTCAGCGTTGCGGAGTAAAATTAAATCACAGCATCGAGTAAACGCGTCACCTACGTTAAAGGGAGAAAGAAAATTTTTTTTTCATTTTATGCGGTATAATAACAGTAACTGCTTCTAAGGCGACTTGCACAGGCGTAAATGCTGAGGACAGCATCTAGCTCGCGCGTTAAAATAACGAGCCGATTCGTATGTCGTCGGCGCAGAGCAATTATTATTCATATTGGAGCACGAGAATCGCCGCTCTCCAGAGGTGGCGGAGTGAAAATAATATTAATGTTTTATGGAAACGTAAGACGAGGCAGGCTCTCTGTTGTTCCCTCAATTATTCTGATCCACGATAGAAAATATTGATCGAGTGAGTTCGCAGTGACAAAGAGAATCGTTTTGCGTCTCGAGGGAGGCTGTTTTGCGGATGCGGTATCAGGAGACAAACAGCAGAACTCGTGTTGCTCTGGTTTTGCCTTAAGAAACTGATGGTTAAGAGATGTATAATATAAATACGGTTATGAAAGACATGTTGTGACTGTTTGTGGAAAATTAAAAAAAAAAAAAAAGGTTATGTTTATTTATTGGGCATAAAAATTGCAGTTGTTCACAATAAATAAAAAATATTCTGTTTAAAACGATAGAAATTTGATGTTCATATTTAGTCTAATGACAATATTTTTCATTGACAATTTTTTAACTTAAGATACAGAAAACAAATTTAGCAATAAAAAGGAAAAGAAATTACATTGATTAGTAAAGAATATAAATAGAGGCCTAATGGCCGAATGACTAGCGCTCTGTGCCACATTGTTTTTTGGTTGGAGTTCCGGCGATGTCATTGTTGTTTGTAGTGGTTCTGTATTCACTTTAAACCGCAGGTTCCGGGCTGATATGACTTTGATGAATTGGCAGTTGCTCAGAATAAATCACATATATTTTGTTTAAAGGTTGAGTCAGATATTTTTATAAGAAAAAAATAGTGGAAGTTTTTTTTTTTTATATTTAGTCTGTTGGCTATATTTTTGATTGATATTATTTTAATTTAAGATACAGAAAAAAATGTTTAGCAATAAAAAGGAAGGTGATTTTTATTTAATAGTAAAGAAGATAAATAGGGACCTGATGGCAGAATGACTAGTGCTCTCACGCTCGTGCCACACGGTTGTGGTTCGAGTTCCAGCATTGCTATGGATGACTGTAGTGGTGAAGAATACACTTTAAACAGTAGGTCCCGGTCTAATATGACTGTTGGGAGTAGGGCTGACAACCTTACCTCGTAAAAGAAATCCTCTCCTGTGGCGAAATCTGTCATTAAGCAAATAGTCTTGGCCATTCACGGAGCTGTTGAGTCAATAAAAAAATGATAAATTGTACCTACAGTACAATTTGTAGCCAGAATTATTAAAAATATGTTAAATATATTAAATATTTACTTCAAAAGGTAAATACATAATAATAAATAAATAAATAATATAAAAAAATAAAATATGCGCAGCATGCAGTTTTCATAAAAATAGTTTAAGAGATCCGCATTGATTTGTAAATTTCTCCCAAAATAACGACATGCAATATCAAAAAATTAAATAAAAATCACTTGAACGAAAAGGACAGAATTAACATAATCTTTACATCTTTTCATCTATACTAAATCCATCCCTTTTACATTTATAAATATATTCCTCTATATACCCTCATTAATTTTACTACACAATCTAAATTCCCCAGAGATTTTGATTTCGCTAGATCAAAGGAAAGCCAATAATAATTCCTTCCCTATTTACTTGACACCTCAAGCCTTTCAACTCCCCCCTCCTTCTTTGAGCATCTCATTGATATTCAGCAATGCGGAGTAAAAAACTAAATCTCAGCATCGAGTAAAAGCGTCACCTACGATAAAAGGGAGAAAAAAAAATGGCCCTGTTTTATGCAGTGTAATAACAGTAATTGCTTCTAAAGCGACTCGCACGGACGTAATTGCTGAGGACAGCATCTGGCTCGTGAGTTAAAATGACGAGCCGATTAGCATGTCGTGGGCACAGAGCAATTATTATTCATATCGGAGCACGAGAATCGCCGGTCTTCAGAGGTGGCGGAGCGAAAATAATATTTACATTTTATGGAGACTTAAGACGAGGCAGGCTCTCTGTTGCTTCCGCGATTATTCCGATCCACGACAGAGATTATTGATCGAGTGAGTTCGCGGTGACAAAGAGAATCGTTTTACGTCCCGAGGGAGGGTGTTTTGCAGATGCGGAAACACGAAACAAACAATAAAATCGTGCTGCCCTTGTCTTGCGTTAAGAAACTGATGGTTAGGAGGTGTGTAATATAAATATGAATATGAATATGAGAGAGAAATATTTTGATTGTTTGTAGAAATTTTTAAAAAAAAGGTTATGCTTGTTTATTGGGATAAAAATTCGATGAATTGACAATTGCTCACAATCAATCAATTATGCTTTTATGTTTGAATGATGAGTCACACAATTATATAAGGGGAAATGACAGAAATTTGATATTTATATTTATTCTAATGACAATATTTTTTTGATTGACCGCATTTTAAGGTACAGTAAAAATGAAAGGGCTGGGGCGGAGGAGGGGGATGTTTGATGGCCCCGGGCTATTTCTATCAGTTCCACAGGCTTAGGAATCAAGTCCTGACAGTGTCATGGATGCTTGTAGTTGTGAAGAATCCACTTTAAAGTGGTCATTAAGTCCCTGTCTAATATGACGTAGATCGTTGAGCGTAGGGTTGACAAGCTTACACTGTAAAAATAAAACGTCTTGAAATCTGTCATAAGGCAGATGGGCTTGGCCCATCATGGAGCTATTTCACCAATGATGAAGAAGAAAGAAAAAAAAATTGTACTTAAAAACCAATTGGAGCATTGTATTATAAATATTTGAGTCATTTTTAAATTTCAATTATATTAAATATTTACTTCAAAAGTTAAAAATAATATAAAATGCATTATAAAATATGCACAGTATACAATTTCCATAAAAATAGTTAAAGAGACACACATTGATTTTTAAAGTTCTTCCCAAAATAACGACATGCAATATAAAAAAATAAAATCACTTTAACGAAAATGAAAGAATTAACATAATCTTTACGTCCTTTCATCTATGCTAAATCCATCCCTTTTACATTCCACTATAAACCCTCAATAAATATATTCCACTATGACCCTCATTATTTTTACGCAATCTAAATTCACCAGAGATTTCGATTTCGCTAGATCAAAGGAATGCCAATAATAATTCCTTCCCTATTTACTTGGCACCTCGGGGCCTTTCAAAATCCCCCCCCAACCCTTCCTTTATGTATCTCATTCATATTCAGCAATGCGGAGTAAAAAATAAATCTCAGCATCGAGTAAACGCGTCACCTACGATAAAGTGAGAAAAAAATGGCCCCGTTTTATGCGGTGTAATAACAGTAATTGCTTCTAGCGCGACTTGCACGGACGTAATTGCTGAGGACAGCATCTGGCTCGCGCGTTAAAATAACGAGCCGATTCGCATGTCGTCGGCGCAGAGCAATTATTATTCATATTGGAGCACGAGAATGGCCAGTCTCCAGTGGTGGCGGAGTGAAAATAATATTAATATTTTATGGAGACTTAAGACGAGGCAGGCTCTGTTGCTTCCGCAATTATTCCGATCCATGACAGAGAATATTGATCGAGTGAGTTCGCACTGACAAAGAGAATCGTTTTACGTCCCGAGGGAGGGTGTTTTGGGGATGTGGTATCAGGAAAAAAAAACAGCAGGACGCGTGTTGCGTTAAGAAAGTGATGGTTAAGAGATGAAATATGAATATGAAAGACATTTTCTGACTGTTTGTAGAAATTATTTTTAAAAAGGTTATGTTTATTTATTGGCGATAAAATTTCGATGAATGGCAATTACTCACACCATTCAAGTATGCTTTTATATTTAATCAATTTAAGTCACACATTTATAAAAGGAGAAACGACAGAAATTTATTAAAGAAGAAATTTATTTAAGAAATGACAGGAATTATCAAATCATATTTGAATATGAAAGGATTACTGTGATTTTCTTTCTTTTTTTATTTGTTAAAAAAATCGACTTTTTTTAATTTAATTTTTAATGCACCGTCGTAAAACACGAAGTCTCTATAGTGAGAAAAACCACTCTCTGTTTTGAAAGGGAAAAAATTTAAAAATTAAAATCCGAATTATGCAAATTTGTATTGCTGTGTAAAATGAAAGTAATTTTTTTCTAAAAAAAAAATAGTTAAAGTAGTTAATGGATTAAAAATAAGCTTTATTTATTTTTTTAATTTGTTATTTTGCAAAATATTTTTAAAAAACGCTTTCAAGAAATCACATACATTTTTTTTTTCCATTACTTCATTTTAAAAATTAAAATCCACTAATTAAAGAAGTAAAAACTTAATTTTAATTGAATTCAAATACAGAAGAAAATTAAAAATTCATTAGAATAGTCTGGAAAGTAATCTTTTTAGGTTATTTTGGTTCTCAGATTTTTCTAATGTTAATTTTAGAGGGTAGAGACATTTTTTTAATATTCATAAATGTTTAATCAACAGAAATATTTAAAAGCATTTATCTATTTTTAAGAGATTAAAAACAATGTAAAAATATATAATCAAATATAAAAACATTTGTCCAACACCAAATGTTTTTATACATTTTTATACATTTTATACAACAAACATTTGTTTGTTGTATAAAAACATTTGTTCATTAAATCATTTAAATTTGAAATCTTTAAATATATAATTTTTTTCTTTAATTGAAAAGTAACATTAATTAATACATCATTTAAATTTTTATTAACGAAAAAAAAAAATTCAATTACAAAGTATTACATTACACATTTTGTTTTTGTTTTTAAATTAACGTAATTAAGAAAATATATAGATAATTTTTTTTTCTTATCTATTAGTTTAAAATATTTATTTTCTGGGATTCACAAAGTTAGGAAAATTATTATTATAGATTTTCAGTGAAGTCTTTGATATAAATTCTCAATAACGGCTATAGAGAAAATAGGGTTTTTTTTTTTTTTCATTTTGCTCTTTTAACAACATTTAAAAAATACGGGCATAAAAATATGAAGAAATAAAATGATAAAGAAGATATACTTGTTTCTTGAAAGCATCTTTTTGGGGTTGTTTAAACTTTTCAACACATAGAAAAAAATATATTCTTGTTTGAATATTTTGAACCCTTTTGAAGATATGAGTAGGATCAAAAACATATTACAAAACTTTAATCCCTTAACCTTGGGAGTGTTTATTTCAAGGATACTTTCTATAACACAACTTATTTTTGTAAGAAAATATTTCCTTTACTTTTTGACGTACTTTATTCCAGCAATTTTTTTTTTAAATAGAGTGTGTAAACTTTTCTATGATAATAATTTTTAAAAAGCTTTTGGGTTGCGTTTTTTTTTTTCTTCCTATTTTGTATTGGAATATAATCTATTTTTGAACGAGAAAATAAAGAAACTATTTTTTTATATCCAAATTCCGAAAATTTGTTTCATAAAAGGGTAGGGAATTAAATAAATAAATTGAAAAACGTGCACAATTTTTATAAATGTATGTAATAAACTGGCACCTGATGGTCGAGTGAATAACGCTCTGGCGTTTGGTACAATAGGGTTCGAGTGCCGGCGGTGCTATCGATATTAGTAGCAGTTCGGAATCCACTTTAAACCGTAACTACCTGTCTGATATGACTGTAGAGCTTTGGATGTAGGGTTGACAACTTAAAAGAAAAAACAAACATCTCATGTCTCGAAATATCCCAGTAGGCAAACGATCTTGGCCCATTATGAGGCTGTTGTACCAATGAAAAGATTTTTTTCTCTAATGCAGCTTGCAAGCGAGACCGTGATCTTTATATGCCATAAGGGCTTCACAGACGTTACTCACTTTGCACTACCCAGGGGGCGAGTGTAACTTGAGGATAAGCCACGGACGCGGAGTAACAATGCCCCCGTAACGCTCTACGAACCTATTAGGACCGGGACCTACGGCTTAAAGTGGATTCCGAACCACTACAAACAATCATGGCACCGCCGGGATTCGAACCCGATACCTGTGTTACCGAACGCTAGCCACTCGGCCATCAGGCCCCGCCAATGAAGAAGAAGATGTAACAAAAACAAACGGATTTTAATATTACTAAAAAAATAATTTATCCATATTTACTTTAGAAATATCTCATGATGTCATATAAAGGTTTGGTATCACACTTTACGATCATTTTCTTTTAACACTTTAGGCTGATTAGAGCGGGACCTACAGTTAACTTGGATTCCGAAACACTAACAAACAAACATCTATATCACTGCCAGAACTCGAACCTACAGCCCGTGGTTCCAACATCCAGAGCTCTAGCCTGTTGGCCGTTAGGTGGCTGTCGTACATTTGTGATTAAATTTAAGCAATTGGAATTGTCTAAAACATACACAAAATCGGACAACATAATTTTTTCCAGAAATAATTATCATTCAATTTGAAATTCACGATAATAATTAAAATTTTGACTTTCATAAAAAAAAATGAATGAACGGAAAATATAATAATTATAAACACAATATAATAATTAGTAATAAAATGAAAGACAGTTTCGGATGCTAGAAAAACTTGAGTGCCTCTATTCAAACACAAAATTCACCAAATCAAAATCTTCGTTTTTCTAAATTCTGGTCTATATATATATTTGCTTTTTCAAAAGAACTCATCTGTCAAGATCTAGGTCACCTGTCGATTTGACGGAGGCTGCTGTATATTGGTTTTATGATTAATCTGAAATTTGACAATGCTAGGTAGAGTTGATGCAGAAAAGAATTGCTTTGTATTGTAAAAAACAAAATGTCGGCGATTTATTTTTAAAGTGCTGTTTTTCAAACACGACAAATTGCTTGAAACGTGCTTTGAGCAGATACTATTAATCTTGAAAGATATTGTTTTGAAGTTATCCAAACTGTAAGTTATTTTTAAAAATTAAATCTCTCATGATTTAAGACTACAAAAGTATATTAATCATAAAAATGAACAGTTTCAAAAAATATTGGTAATTATTGCAAATTTTTTTAATCTTTAATTCTTTAAAAGTATTTTTTTAATTAAAGAAGGAAGTACTTTAATTAAATTGCAAAGAAAACAAAGAAAGGATTGGAATAAATTAATAATTTCAGTTATTAATCAACTACTAAAATAATTATTTTAATCAGCCGAAATTATGATAAAATTATTGAATGAATTTATTTTAATCTGTCGAAATTATGATGAAATTAATGAATTCATTTTAATCAATCGAAACTATGATGAAATTATTGAATGAATTTATTTTAATCAGTCGAAATTATGATGAAATTATTGAATGGATTTATTTTAATCTGCCGAAATTTTGATGAAATTATTGAATGGATTTATTTAAATCTGTCGAAATTATGATGAAATTAATGAATTCATTTTTTAATCAATCGAAACTATGATGAAATTATTGAATGAATTTATTTTAATCAGTCGAAATTATGATGAAATTAAATGGATTTATTTTAATCAGTCAAAATTATGATGAAACTAATGAATTCATTTTAATCAGTCGAAACTATGATAAAATTATTGAATGAATTTATTTTAATCAGTCGAAATTATGATGAAATTATTGAACGAATTCATTTTAATCAGTCGAAACTATGATAAAATTATTGAATGAATTTATTTTAATAAGTCAAAATTATGATGAAATTATTGAAGGAATTTATTTTAATCAGTCGAAATTATGATGAAATTATTGAATGGATTTATTTTAATCAGTCTAAATTATGATGAAATTAATGAATTCATTTTAAACAGTCGAAACTATCATAAAATTATTGAATGAATTTATTTTAATCAGTCGAAATTATGATGAAATTTTTGAATGGATTTATTTTAATCAGTCGAAATTATGATGAAATTATTGAACGAATTCATTTTAATCAGTCGAAACTATGATAAAATTATTGAATGAATTTATTTTAATCAGTCGAAATTATGATGAAATTATTGAAGGAATTTATTTTAATCAGTCGAAATTATGATGAAATTATTGAAGGAATTTATTTTAATCAGTCGAAATTATGATGAAATTAATGAATTCATTTTAATCAGTCGAAACTATGATAAAATTATTGAATGAATTTATTTTAATCAGTCGAAATTATGATGAAATTATTGAATGAATTTATTTTAATCAGTCGAAATTATGACGAAATTATTGAACGAATTCATTTTAATCAGTCGAAACTATGATAAAATTATTGAATGAATTTATTTTAATCAGTCGAAATTATGATGAAATTATTGAATGGATTTATTTTAATCAATCGAAATTATGATGAAATTAATGAATTCATTTTAATCAGTCGAAACTATGATAAAATTATTGAATGAATTTATTTTAATCAGTCGAAATTATGATGAAATTATTAAATAGATTTATTTTAATCAGTCGAAATTATGATGAAATTATTGAAGGAATTTATTTTAATCAGTCAAAATTATGATGAAACTAATGAATTCATTTTAATCAGTCGAAACTATGATAAAATTATTGAATGAATTTATTTTAATCAGTCGAAATTATGATGAAATTATTGAATGGATTTATTTTAATCTGCCGAAATTTTGATGAAATTATTGAATGGATTTATTTTAATCTGTCGAAATTATGATGAAATTAATGAATTCATTTTAATCAATCGAAACTATGATGAAATTATTGAATGAATTTATTTTAATCAGTCGAAATTATGATGAAATTATTAAATGGATTTATTTTAATCAGTCAAAATTATGATGAAACTAATGAATTCATTTTAATCAGTCGAAACTATGATAAAATTATTGAATGAATTTATTTTAATCAGTCGAAATTATGATGAAATTATTGAACGAATTCATTTTAATCAGTCGAAACTATGATAAAATTATTGAATGAATTTATTTTAATCAGTCGAAATTATGATGAAATTATTGAATGGATTTATTTTAATCAGTCTAAATTATGATGAAATTAATGAATTCATTTTAAACAGTCGAAACTATGATAAAATTATTGAATGAATTTATTTTAATCAGTCGAAATTATGATGAAATTATTGAATGGATTTATTTTAATCAGTCGAAATTATGATGAAATTATTGAACGAATTCATTTTAATCAGTCGAAACTATGATAAAATTATTGAATGAATTTATTTTAATCAGTCGAAATTATGATGAAATTATTGAAGGAATTTATTTTAATCAGTCGAAATTATGATGAAATTATTGAAGGAATGTATTTTAATCAGTCAAATTATGATGAAATTAATTAATTCATTTTAATCAGTCGAAACTATGATAAAATTATTGAATGAATTTATTTTAATCAGTCGAAATTATGATGAAATTATTGAATGGATTTATTTTAATCAGTCGAAATTATGATGAAATTATTGAACGAATTCATTTTAATCAGTCGAAACTATGATAAAATTATTGAATGAATTTATTTTAATCAGTCGAAATTATGATGAAATTATTGAATGGATTTATTTTAATCAATCGAAATTATGATGAAATTAATGAATTCATTTTAATCAGTCGAAACTATGATAAAATTATTGAATGAATTTATTTTAATCAGTCGAAATTATGATGAAATTATTAAATAGATTTATTTTAATCAGTCGAAATTATGATGAAATTATTGAAGGAATTTATTTTAATCAGTCGAAATTATGATGAAATTAATGAATTCATTTTAATCAGTCGAAAACTATGATAAAATTATTGAATGAATTTATTTTAATCAGTCGAAATTATGATGAAATTATTGAATGGATTTATTTTAATCAGTCGAAATTATGATGAAATTATTGAACGAATTCATTTTAATCAGTCGAAACTATGATAAAATTATTGAATGAATTTATTTTAATCAGTCGAAATTATGATGAAATTATTGAATGGATTTATTTTAATCAATCGAAATTACTAAAAATAATGAATTCATTTTAATCAGTCGAAACTATGATAAAATTATTGAATGAATTTATTTTAATCAGTCGAAATTATGATGAAATTATTGAATGGATTTATTTTAATCAATCGAAATTATGATGAAATTAATGAATTCATTTTAATCAGTCAAAACTATGATAAAATTATTGAATGAATTTATTTTAATCATCGAATTAATTAAATTATTAAATAGATTTATTTTAAGCAGTCAGAAATTATGATGAATTTATTGAAGGAATTTATTTTAGTCAGTCGAAATTTATGAAATAATTTAAATGCCCTGCATTAGTTTAATTAAAATTTCATTTAATTAAACTAATGCAGGGCAGTTAAGCCTAAAGATCTAATAAGGCCTAACAATGTTTTGCCAAAGTCACTAAATGTAACGGAATATAAGAAATTTTAAGTCTTTCTATTATTTAATAATAAGAAAATATTGTTAATACCATTTTATTGTAAGATTTCTGCTTTCATTTTTTAAGAAATTTATCATTAGCAATAGTAAATTCATCAATTTCTCTGATGTTTAGTTACATTAACTTCAATTGAAGTAAAAAAAAAAAATAAATAATAATAATAATAAAATGCATACACATAAACTCAATCACGTATGTATTCTGTATGTACCTGCTTGCAAATTAATAAAATAAAAATTTGAAAAAGTTTAGTTTTTAAATCAAGAAAACACGTTTAAAAAATAAAAATAAAAATATTGTTATAGGAAATTTTTGTCAAGAAAAAAATATAAATTCTAGTCACTCGGTCATCTCTCAATTAAGAAATGCAATACAGTTAAAACTTTTATAAACTAATTTTTAATTTTTATTTGTAAAAATATACACACCTAAAAAAATATTTTACGAACAAATTATCTTTCCTTTTGTAAACGCAAAACGTTTTTTTTGTAAATCATACTATTTTCATACCCATTGTTTTACCTGACTGCTGAAATTTATTTATTTATTTACAAGTCGTTTTCAATATTTACCCTCATTTACACAGACTATAATTTTTAAAACGAATATGTTTAAAACATTGAAATAAAATCAATCATGATTTAATTTTCATTTTATAAGTTAAAGTTAAAAAAAAATTAATGATTCATTTTATAAAACGTAAGAATTCTAAAGTCTTTTTCAAGAAAGTAGTTTTCATTTTTCATGTTAATTTAATAAGTAAAAGTTAAGATTCATTTTAAAAGTTAAAATTCTAAAAATAATACTATTATCATATCCATTGTTTCACCTGACTGCTGAAATTTATTTATTTATTTCCACGGTAATATTCAATATTTACTCTCATTTTAACAGACTGCGATTTTTTTTTTAAACAAACATTTCATAAAAACAATTAAAAACTCAATCAATAAGTTGAAATTTAAACTCACAAACGATATCACAATCACATTAAAGTTATAAACCGATTTGTATTAAAACATGAACTGATTTTTTTTTCAATTTGTTGATCAAAGAATTTTTAAAAAAAAAAAAATCGTCTTTGTCCTTTTAGATAAACGGATTTCTACCCACAATAGCAGAAGAAACTCTTAAAAAGAGAAAATAATTTACCTTTTTCCTGTTCAGTATGGAGAAGGTGGAAGTTTAAGATCTCGTTAGGAAGTCCTATCCGCTCCAAAAAGTAAATTGTAAAGTCGTTTTTGATGATCCTGAATTTCGGTAATAGGACACTTTTGGATTTCTAAATCAAGTGATTTAAAGTTTTATTTAACTTTTTTTCCAAGCAGTTACCGCTAAATTTCAAGAACAGTAGTTTTCCAACTTTTAAGCTTTTAACCCACAGTAAGACATCGTAAAACTCTAAAATAAAACTTTCGCTCAGCATTGATCAGATTAAGATTGAATATATTTTGAAGTGTACATAGATCTATTTTAAGTTACTGAAATAAATATATCATAATTGCACATTAAAATATAAAAGTTCCAAAGAAAAATTATGGAAATTTCATTATTTGCTTTTCTGAACTTGAATTGAAACTTGAACTTTTATAGTAAGCAATTTTTTTTTTCGTCTTTTATTTGAAGTACTATCACTCTCATTTTGATTCGAGTTATGGAATCAGTAAGTTCAAACGGTTCAAGTTCATATGTTTCAGGATTGTGTTTCACTTTGCTCAATTTTTCATCATATCTAATAGATGTTAACTCATAATTAAGAAAAATTAAATGACATTTAATGAAAATTTTGAAGAAAATTTTTTTGCAATCAGTTGTTTATTGAATAAAACAAATTATCTATCATGTTACTTCTTCTTCATTGAAGCCACAGCCGCATGGTAGGCCAAGGCCGTCTGCCTACTGGCAGATTAGGTTTTTTTTTCTTTTTACAGAATAGAGTTTTAGCCCTATGCCCAACAGTCTTATTAGATGTTTAACAGATTAGATGGACAAACTATGGTTTAAAGTGGATTCCAAACCACTATAAAATCCATGGCACCGTCGAAACTCGGTATAGAATCATGTGGCACCAAGCGCTAGTTACTCGCCCATCACATCACATCATTTTACTTAAAGTACAAAAATTAAATTAACCATAGAAGGATATTAAGATAATTCTTGCATCGATTTGTTATTTATACAGAATATATATATTGTTAAGTCCATTACATATTTTCTCCAAAAATTAAGAGTTTCATATTTTTCCTTTAATTCATTTTCAATGGATAGATTTTTTTTAGTATGCTGCTCTCAATTTATGATTCTGAATAGCAGGGGCTTAAATTCTTACTCATTATGTGTGCAACAACTGGTCAGTAATGGATAATGCCATTTTATTTAATTTGGGCGGTGGCATTTTGGGCTAATGATTGGCAATAATGCTGATCAAAAAATGTCTCTCCCAGGAAGAACCACTCCCCAGATAAGCTACTGATTCACGATGAAGATCAATGATACCAAACCTGGGTAAGATCAGTGATACTTGATTCAATTACGATGACTCACAATATTCACTCTGAATTTGTACTATAATTTTCTAACTCAATGAATCATCATATATACCTAGTGATTGTCATCGACTAATACGGTAATTAAAATAAATGAATTATTTTGTGACTGTCTTATATTGATATTGCCTAACATTGTAGGTTGCGAATACGTCAACATTCATGAAGTGGTATTTGCTGAAGAGGTTGAATCATCGTTAACTGTCAGGAAGTATAGTCCCCTGCCTAGTTTATTATGTAAGTTCTTTATGATTATATTTAGAAAAATACTTTTAAATGTGTTACTATGTCATATTATTATATTTTAATTTTCAATTTGAAAAATGTATCCAGAAAATTAAGAAAAGTAAAGGCACGCAGGTTTAGAATGGTTAAGAGCTCGTTTGAACTAGTTTGAGCTAGCTCCAAATTGGTTAAGAGCTCGTTTGAACTAGTTTGAGCTAGCTCCAAATTGGTTAAGAGCTAGTTCGGAGCTCATTTGATGATATAAGCAAAACTATTAATGATTTTCTTTGCATTGGTTATGATCAAAGAATCTTTAATTATGGTTTTATATTTTACTTTTCTTAACTTCCTTTGGTTTTATAATTTACTTTTTCTTAACTTTTTCGGTTTTATATTTACTTTTTATTAACTTTTTTTTTGATTTTATAATTAACTTTTTTTTTTCCTTTAATTCTTTATAATTACATAATTATGGTTTTATAATTAACTTTTTTTCTTAACTTCATCATTCATACTAACCTGGAGTTTTGCTTATATCATCAAATGAACTCCGAACTAGTTTTTAACTAATTTGGAGCTAGCTCAAACTTACTCTTAACCACTCTAAATATGTATGTCTTTACATTTCTTAATTTTTGATAAATTTTTTTTAGTTGAAAATTAAAATATTATAATATGGCAGAGAAATATTTTTAAAGGTATTTTTCTAAATATAAGCATAAAAAAATTAGATAATGAACTAGGTATGGGGCTATGTAATCCTGGCCATTAACGATGATTCAATCTCTCCAGCAAATACCACTTTTTTTCTTCATTTGAAATCGAATTATGACCGTTGATGGTGATTTATAAATTGAATCTCGCCGTTTATTAAATTAAGACATTACGTGACTGAGTTTGTAGAAACTTATATATATATATGAATGTTTCCTTGATCTTGTCTCCATGTCACGGGAATCTGAATAAGTCTTGAAGTCTTTTATGACAAAATTTCTATTCATTGGCAAAATTTGGCAAAAACATTAGCTTCACAAAAACTTCACAAAATGGGCACAAAAGCAAAAGAATAATCATAATTTTTATCTTGAAAGTATAAAAAAAATTGCACTACACCAAAAAAAACATATTGTCAAAATAAATGTGTGATTAATTTTTAGTGGTAAGTGCAATCATCTCTAGTTCCTATGCAAGCCAGACTGATATGTTACATGTTCAAAATGATTGTGTTTATTAATTTAATTGATAACAAAACACAGTGCATTAAGGCAGTTCAAAAGATTCTGAAAAGTTGTAGAATTGACATAAATGCAGGAATACATCTTGGTTGAGCATTCCAAACATGTTCAAATTCGATCAATAAATCCTCCAATAATATTATTACAAATTAAATATCTTATTATTCAATTAAAATTACAATTACAAATTAAATATCTTATTGTTCAATTAAAAATTTCAATTACAAATTAAATATCTTATTGATCAATTAAAAAAAAAAAAATTTAATAACAGAACAGTAAAAAAAAAATTACAATAATTAAAACTAACAAATAATTTTTTTCTCATATAAAAATGATATTTTCAATCAAAACAATTGTTTTTCAATGCAATTATATTTTTATTTTGCAATTAGCCTACTCCATGAGTGTACAATGAACTTTTTGGGTCAAACTACCAGGTTGATTGTTAACAAGGTAACACCGAACACAAAGTTCCTAGTTCTCTGTTTAGGTAGCTTGCGGAACAAATGGGTGCGAGGCGACTAACATGTGTTCCGATCAGGTTCGTGTAGCGTCAGGTCTTTAGCCTTTTCTTTTGGAGCGTGAGACAGACACTGAATATTTGATGCTTTTTACACAGAAAAGCTGAGGGGTGACAAATGGGATATTTTATGGGGTGCCATTAAATTTATTGCCGCCACCAAACCGTGATTTGGCCTGTGCACAGCAACAATTAAGAAATACGAATTTATAAATTGCTTGAGCACATAGAAAAAAATTTTCATTTCAAATAAAATTCAATTCAATTCAATTTTCAGTATATTCACTTTACATTATCATATACTGTTATAATTATAGAATAACAGCTATTAATTTAATACATATGTAAATCAAATGGGTGAATTAATTTGATACAAATGAATTAATGAAAATACGAATTAATTAAATTACTTCATTTTCATGATACATATGGAAATTAATTAATTTAATACATAACGGAAAAACTAGTTTCATTTCAAATAAAACTCGTACGTTTAATTTCAGGTACAAATCCAGTTCATTTTTGCACAATCAATTATCCTGCATATAATTAATTTGCAAGCGTAAAAAAATTTTGTTTTTAAAATTAAAGCATTTTAATAAAAAATATTTAACACAAAAATCTAAACGGATTATTGAAACAAATTATTATTAATCAATTTTTAATCAAATTATTACGTTTTTGCGGTATATTTATTTTGCATTATCATATACTGCTATAATTATAAGATAACAGTTATTAATTTAATACATATAGAAATTAATTGAATTAATTAATTTAATGCAAATTAATTAAATTAATTCATTTTCATGATAAATACGGAAATGAATTAAAATAATACATAATAGAATAATTACTTTCAGTTAAAATAACATGTATTGTTTTCATAAGCCTTAGCTGAATTTCAGAAAGTAGCTAGCAGTTTATTTCAATTCCTTCTATTAGCTCACACTCTCCTTATATATATCTTGTTCAAATTTTCAATCTTTAATAAAGTACTTTTTATTCATCCACTCAAGTTCAAGTACATTTTTAACTTGTAGTGTATGACACTGGATGTTAACACAGTTTTTTCAAATATTAAATTAGTAATTAAATTTAATTAATTAATTTTAGTTTTTTTTTAGATTTAAATTGCATATATCTACCAATAGATGGCACCAGATAAATTTAAAAAAAAAAATGAATGAAAATTATTTATAAAGGATTTTCTGCAATATAGTGAAAAAAAAAGTAGGAATTGACTTTAATAAAAATTTTTTTTATATTACTTGTTATTGTTATATTTTACTAATTTATTTCTTTGATTGAAAAATTATTAGTATTTAAAAATTTTCTTTTGCCATGTTTATGTAAACTTAAAATGGATTATTTTCTGTGAATGGACCATGCCAGATCTTATCTGGTAACAATATTTTATATATATATCAATTAAAACTACTTTAGAAATAACTCTATAGAACTTTTATAGCATGTAAAAAAATCTTAACTTAGAAATTTTTAAAAATACTAAAATGTTTTGATTTCCCTTAAAAAATGTTATGAAAATAATGTGAGATATAATTAAGTCATAAATAATAAATGAAGTGAAAAAAAAAAAAGTGCAGAAAGTTTGCAGATTGAATTATTATGTTTTGAAAGTTTTTGTATTACAATTTCAAAGAATTGCAATAAAATTTCAAAAATTAATATTTATAAGTTTACTTTTTACTTTACTTATTACATAATGTAAATTAATAGTTTTTCAATAAAAACAATATTATGACAAAATTTTAATATCTTTCTTAATTAATAATTTTATGAATTTTCATTTTTGTTTAATTGTTGAATAGTATCTGCTAAGTGTAACTAATTAACTTAACTTTATTAACTATTAATAAAATAATAATGGTAATTTAATTGTAACTTGTTAAAAAAGTTCTTCCATTGCTCATTTCAGACCACTTCAAGTTGACAAATCGAATTTTCTGTTATAAAACGGCCATTTTTCCTCCAGCTTTAAGAAGAAAAAATATTATTGGAGGAATGTCTTCGAGATAAGTTTCTGATAAAAAAAACTGGAAGAAAAGTTTAATTTCGTGGGCTCTGTACCTTGCAATCCAATTTTCGCTCTTAGCAACTTTCTTTCTCTCTTCCTATTTCTTTTTTTTTTTTTTTTTTTTTTTTTTATGCTTTTCATAACCTTTTACTTTAACCATAAAGTACGAAAACTTCAAACTTGTTCGTATGATATTGGTATATTTTTATAGTTTTATTAACAGTTTTTCTTTACACTTTAGTGGATTGAAGAAATATATTAACATTCAACGATGTTAAAGAAAATTACATTTTCCTAAGTATTTTATCTTTAATCTAAGTACAGAAATCCAGAGTTCATATTCTGACTACCACAATTAATTAACATGGTGTATCACTCATGGAAATCTTGCTTTTAAAAATAATACATAATTACAAAGTATTTATACATTTATGTTGTTGCAACTTACTTTAATTTATCGACAACAACATTAAATAAAGTCCAAAAACTCTGAAGAAGAATAGCTGGGCTTAAAAGCTTAATGCCATGGCTAACATTGCTTCAGAGTATAAAAGACTTACCAACGAGACGGCAGTAGATCTGGGAGGTCTTTCAGGTGTGATTATCCTTCTTTTTTATAATTGCTTTTATCGGCAACAACATAAAATCAAGTCCAAAAATTCTGAAGGAAAATAGTCTTCCTATAATTTGAAAAAGTCTTAAAAGACATGGCTTCAGAGGATAAAGTTAGACTTTACCAAGGAAAAGACAGTACATCTGGGTGATCTTTCAGGAGTGGTTGTCCTTCTTTTTTGGATAATTGCTCTTATCGGCAACAACATAAAATCAACTCCAAAACCTCTGAAATAAAATAGTCTTTCTTATAATTTCTAAAAGTTTGAGAGGGCACAGCTTCGGAGAATGATGTCTGACTTGCTAAGGAAAAGGAAAGTAGGTCTTGAAGATCTTTAAGGTCTATGTGGTAGTAGTAGTTTTGAAGGACTTTAAGATCTACGTCGTAATCGTCTTGAAGGTCTACTTCAAGACAAAAAAGTCTTGAAGTCTTTCATGAGTAATTGCCCTGTTCTATTCTATAATTACTCTTATAGACAGAAATATCAAATCAAGTAAAAACTATCTGTGGGAAAGTAGTCTTTATATAGTTTTAAAAGATCTAAGAAGACATGGCTAAAAGAATTAAATCTGACTTTGCCAAGGAAAAGACAGTAAATCTTGAAAATTTTAAGGTCTACATCATAGTAGTAGTCTTGAAAGTCTTTAAGATCTACGTTGTAGTAATCTTGACGATTTATTTCAAGACAGTACATTTTGAAGATCTTTCATTAACTTCCTGACATTTTGGACAATTACTTTTACTAGTATCGACAGGAATATCAAATCAAGTAAAAACTTTCTTTAGGACAGTAATCTTCTTGTAGTTTTAAAAGATATGAGAAGGCATGACTCAAAAGAATAACATCTGACATTTCCAAGGAAATAGCAGTAGATCCGGCAGGTTTCTGAAAAATAATTGCCTTGTAATATCGGATACAACATTGAAAACTCCGACCAATGATTTGACTATGGATTTAAGATTCTCACAATCTGCTCACTTTCTAAACACTGACTTTACCTTATTCCACTGGCAAGAAACCACCTTTTCTTTTTTAGAATTTTACTAACATTTCTATACAATTATTCTCCAAGAAGGTGTATATTTATATTAATGCATTGATTGATGCTATTCTTATAAATCATTCAACTTTTTTAAATATTTAGTTAAAATTATTGGAACAAGCAGATAACTTCAATGGATCTTAGCAGTCTTCGGTAGATCCAAATTTCAGTAAAAATATTCACCTGTTAAAAAATTTTTTAATATGTCATATTTTTGCTCTTTTTTAAATAAGAAATTTTTGAAAGTACTGTAATAATATGCTATGATACTAGAACGCTATTAATAAGAGTAATGTTCCTTAACTTTAAACCATTAATTTGATTCTTAAATGAGTCGCTAAATAACTTTTTCAGATTTTCTTAAGATCTATCTGGAGCCAAATGTAAGAAAGCAGTACTATAATCAATTGTGTTATCTTGAAATTTTTATTTTAAAAATGTAAATTGTATGCATCACTTCATAGTGTACTTCCAATATATATGCTTGCTATTTGGTATATATATATATATATATATTTTTTTTTTTTTTTTTTTGAGGGGGAGGGTTGTCCAAATTCGGCAATCCTACATTTTATTTTTCAGACTGAAAAAAAGGGATAGTGATTTAGACTATCGAATTTAAAGATTTTGGTTCAAAACTTAATAAGCAATACCAATGCGATAGCTCTCGTGTTATGCCGGGATTGGATGCGATGAATCTATAGATCCTTCCGTTGTCCTCCAGAAGAAGGTAAAATCCCACAGATGCATGCTTGAGGGCCTTCGTTCTAAATTGTGGTTTAACTATGTAGGTGTATTTAAGTCGACTCCATTATCCCCCCCTGGTGCTCGTTGAGTAACGCTTAATCTGCTACAAATCTGTTATTAAAAGCCCAATGAATTTGTAAAAAAAAAAAAAAATGTTTTCTCTCTGAATAACAGAAAAAGTAATAAGTACCAGTAATAAAACACTGAAAATATCAAACGCGATTTGTTAGAAGATTTAAAATTTTATTATCAATAATGTCATTAAATATCATTTATATTACCCATCTTCTAACTTTTAAATCTTAGTTTTTTAAGTAGATTTATATATAATCATTTTTTATTTAAAAAGTTGTAAAAAAGAGTAAATTAAATCTAAAACCAGAATGAAATCGCTTTCTTCTAAAGGGAATATTAGATAAAAGGGTATATTAGAATATAGACAAAATCAAATAATTTTGTCATGTAGACGAATTGTAAGAATATTAAAGAACTATAAATAGCTTTTTGCAGTACTAACCAATTGCATGTACAACATTTTTACATGTTCACTAAAAATTTAATCAATGGCATATTGTTAATGCAAAAGTTTTAAAAATCGAATCTACTAATTGAATCGTTAAGGCTATACTATAAACAAACAAAAGATTTTGGAACCCAAGTTTTATAAACAATCAGTTTGTCTTGAAAGACTTCAAACTGAAGCTATATTGATTCTTTTGTTCAAGAATCTATGAGCCTTTCAGTAAATCTTCTGATAATCAGTTTCGTCAATTAGCTTTGAGTAGAGAACTGCTGAACATATTGTTTGTTTACTCTGCCGACAAATACAACATAATCCCTGTCTGATTTGGAACTCTAACATGAAGTGTTATTTGCTTTGGTGAATTGAAAATAATCCTCCTATTCATTTATATAGCATTGCTTTAACTCTAAAAATAAATTCTTATTAAACTATTCCATATATGACTTAATTGAATTCCATTAGTGCTTTTAGAGTAGTGCATGTTTGAGTATTAAGGAATTCAAATCAACTTCTTAATCAGTTTTTATTTGGAAATAATTCAGTTCTAAGTTATAATATACATCTCACATAATTGTAGTTCAACATGAAATAGTTGAATTTACTTTAGTAACATTGACAACACAACATTTTAATATTGATGAGATCCAACCTGCACTTAAAACTCATATTTTTTTTTTTCTTTTATGACACAGGGAGTAATTTACAATGGTGTGCGAATCTTAAGCAACGATGTAATTGTTAAGCACAGAGCAAAGAAATTGCAAAAACAACTTGTTGCGATCATTACAATGAACACCCAAGTCAATATAAAGATGATTAATATGCAAATATGAGAGAAAAAAGGTATATGTGATGTAAAGTCCCACAAAATGTGTGTCAACACACTTAATGCAAGATTGCAATACAAAAAGTTAAAAGTTGTTATTAAAGACTTTTATTTAAGTTCAAGTGAGTCCGTATGTACAATAAGTCTGAAATCTAAAGAATTTTAGTTTGTTAGAATAATTGCCAAGTTTAAGAAGTGCCATAGTGTGACAAACGTAGTCCAAATGTTTCGAACTGACAAAAAGCCTTCTAAACTCCATATATAGATAAAAGAAAGGTTGGTGGAGTTCAGTTAATAAAAAAGAAATTGAAAATGGATGATAAACGTAACAATCTGCAGTTGAAAAGTAATCATACCAGTTAGCACAATTGTCGCGCTTACTGTGGAAAGACACTTTCGTTAAGATGCCATATCGCCTTAACATCGCATCCCGCTGTATCCCCCTTCATTGGTGGCATCATTTAGACTGATGTAAAGTGCACTAAAACTGGGTACTACATCAATGGAATCGCATCTGTACAAATGAGAGTCATTTCAGTATCAAAAGGGATTCTCAATACCAATTGAGAATCCTTTTTACTAATTGATACTGTATAAGATAGGCACAATTTCATTCCACTAACATCAGAGTAAAGGATCAAAGATTGTATTGGCGTGATCGTCTGGGAGGGATTGCGATAAGAGGGAGATTGCTACAGAGGAAGTACTGTTACCAGAGATTTTCATTGTCAGCAAATTATCCTTTAACCCTGCATCTTTTCCAAGGTGTCATTGGTGCTGACTCCGTTTTTTATAACGATATTTGCCAGACCACAACGGACTCACATATTTGAGGAGTTTCTACAAAGTGAAATGAAAAAAAGCACCATTTCGAAAAATGAACCATTAGAGGTGATGAAATATTCCTGTCGTGGTAAAAACACTACAATGGATTTGTCAGCGTTAAATTTCATATAACATACATCAAAGAGGAGCCGTCGTTCGATCGAATTGTTCAGATAACTTCTAATAACTAAAAGATGTTCTTTGTGAAATGGAAATTCTTACATCAACAACTGGTGTTGTTTATGTAGAGACGACGTTGCGAAGCTACCATTGTAGTTATTATCCTTCACTAAACGGCATACGTATGATGTTATCGTGCTTGGGCCAATAAGCATTTGTGCCAGCGTCTTGACTTTTCGTTATATAATATCATATCATGCGCATTATATACATTTTTCGTTTAGTATACTTTCTTCATCCGTTAAGTAAAAAAATATTATTCCTATATTCTGAATTTCATGTCTTTCAAGAAATTTCTTATGAAATTACGACAAAAAAAAATCATTGCTACAGTTTTTGCATAACAGTGTAAATATTCAATTTTATAAGAAATTATTTTATTTTTTATAAATACTTTATTTTGAAATTGACAATTAAAAAAATTCCTTGAATTAGATACTTTTTATGGACATATAAATTTTAAAGATTTAACATTGTACAAAGCATCTTTAGCAGGTATGGAATACATTATGTATGAAAAATGATTGAAAAAATATATAATCTTAAATGTATATTTAATTTTTAAAAAAATAGAAATATTATATTATTTATTTCAAATGCAGAACATTTTTACAAGAAGTCATTCTCAATTAGAATGTCAAAACCGTAGTGAATCCAGAATTATTCAATGTGTATCACGGAGTCCTACTACTTTACATTACCAAGGTGCCTCCACAGTTTGATACAAATGCTCACAGAGTTTCGATGTGCCCGGAACTACATGATGCTCCTTGAACTCAACAGTAGGACTTCCTGTCACATAAATTTATCGACCTCAATCTCCCCTTAAGGAGGTTTCCGTTCGACTTACCGAGATTCGATCCAAGATCTCCAAGTTCCGAAACGCAACATGTTATTCGCTAGCCGATTACAGTCTTGAACCCTAACATAAACCGTTGCATTTTGCATAGACAATTTTCATAAAAAATCTATTCTTTATATTGTTTATTTTCATCAACTGGTGGCTCAGTGGCAACGTGCGCCGCAGGTGAGCATTAGGGCTGAGGTCAATCGCTGACGGTATTTCTGTAGACACTGTTTCAAAAAAGACAGGATTGGATGGCGTTTGTGATGTTCGTCATCTTGCCTCGTTAGTCCGACTGGCTGGTGGGAGTTTTACGGCTTTTCTCTCATACGATAAGCAAATGTGAGGTAGTTCTCCCTAAAAGTCCTCCTTTTCAGCGGAGTCAAGTCAGTCTTCTACCTATAGGTAGTTCCTTTGATTTTTAGTATTTTATTTATTATGACTTGAAATACATTTTTTATAATAAAATAGGATGAAAATCCTAATTTATTTTCCTAAATTGCATGTCAATAATTGTTTCCCTAATAAAGCTCCAATTTGCCCGACTCGTGGCTCAGGGGAGAGCATCAGGGCGGAGCTACAATCCGCTGACGGCTTTGTTGTAGACATTGTTTCATAAACGAGGAGGCTCGATGGCATTTGTGTAGTTCAGATCTTGTTTCGCTTGTCGGTCTAATCTGATGGAAGTTTTCCGAATTTTCTCCCATACGATACGTAAATGTGGAGTTGTTCTCTGCAGAAAGGCACTGACCTCCTACTTCAGCCACTCGAAGCCATGTACTGACTTCTACCTACAAGTTCTTCATCACAAAAAGAAGCTGCACACCCTTTTCCTCATTCCATGAGACCTCACGGGTTCTTGGTCTAGATGTTGCTGTCTATCACGTGGGATAAGAAACAAAACAGAAAATACACGCTTGATATTTCTTTAATAATTCCTGAGGCTAAATAAAACAAAAATTTCTAAAAAAATTTGCATCCATCACTATTTTCTCCATGAATACTCAGCCCAAATCAATATTTGAAGCAAATAAATTATTATCTTGCTTCTAAAAGCCGACTCTAGGGATTCACCGAGAAGAAAAAAAAGAAATCTATCGCAAGATTTAAAATATAATAATTGCATTTTCATCCTCATACATATAGTAAATAAACTGCGAGAAAGGCGACTGACGAGACACAATTTGAGACGGCATCAGAAACGTCGTCTTCCGCGAGTTTTCTGAGTGTAGCAGAGTTTATATAAGAAAATGGAAATGAAATGCTCTTATTGAAGGCGAGTTTTTTTTTTTTGGGGAAAAAGCAATCGAGTTTTTCTTTGAGCGAGTTACGATTTATTCAACGCCTAGTAGATCAGTTTCGGAAATGCCATCTACTTTCAGATCACAATATTGTGTTTTCGTAAGAATATCAACTCATTTTGGACAAATATTTTCCTGTGAAGTATGAGCTAAATTGATATGGAAAAGAAAAAAATTGCCAAATATATAACAAAAATAAAGCGATCAGTTCTATTCGATGATAAGTCTTCGTATTCTTATTTTTCAAAACAAGAATAAATGACGGTTTTGCTAGAATTCTATTAAGGGTGTACTAGCATTTCTTAATAAATATTTTATGCGATAAATTGTTTTAGAATTTGTGAAACAACTGTTTAAATTCAATTCACATTATAATTTTAGAAAACATGGATCAATAAAGAAATTTGAAAATTTCATTAGAAATTTCATTATTTAAACGCTTATTAAATTTTATAAAATGTTGAAATTAATCATATAAGAAATAATTATTAATAATGGCTAATACATATTTTTATTAAAAATGTCTATAAATAAGCCCACTTTTTAGAATTAATTAAATGACAATGTCATTTAAAGTATTATTTATTCTACACTTATTGAATGCATTATAATCCTTTCAATTGAAATGACCTGTTATAAATTCGGCATAGTAAAATCTACCATCTATAGAATTTATTTCATTGAAAAAATGACATTTTCGCATATATATAAATGTATACGAACCTTTTACATACAAAAGCATATATATGTATTATCTTCTTCAATAACGCAACAGCGCTATGGAGGACCAAGTCCGTCTACCTGCTGATAGATTCAAAAACATGATTTATTTTTTAGGGTAGGGTTACCAGCGCTACACGCAACACTCAGAAGTCATATGAGGTAGGAAACTACGGCTTAAAGTGGATTCCGAATCACTACAAACATCCATAGCACCGCTGAAGCTGATCTGAAACCTGTCGCACCAAGTGCCAGATCTCTAGTCATTTGGCCATCAGACCGTTTATTTTCACTAACAAACCAAAATATCAAAATTATATAATAACATCGATTATTATACCACAAAAAGAAAAGAGTAAACAAATGGCTTAAGGTTCTAAATTAATTCCAGAGGCTAAACGAACAAAACAAAAACACTTCTAAACCAAATATGCAACCTGCACTATTTTCCCCATGAATACTTTCCCCAAATCAATATTTGAAGCAAATAAATTATTAACTTGCGTCTAAAAGCTGAATTCTAGGGATTCATCGAGAAGAAAAAAAGAAATCTACCGCAAGATTTAAAATTTAAAATTGCATTTTCATCCTTATACACATAGTAAATAAACTGCGAGAAAGACTGACTGACGAGACATAATTTGAGACGCCATCAGAAACGTCGTCTCCCGCGAGTTTTCTGAGTGTAGCGGAGTTTATGTAAGAAAATGGAAATGAAACGCTGTTATTGAAGGCAAGTTTTTTTGGGGGAGTAAAAGCAATCGAGTTTTTCTTTGAGCGAGTTATGATTTATTCAACGCCTTGTAGAGCAGTTTCGGAAATGCCGTCTAGTTTCAGATTACAATATTGTGTTTTCGTAAGAATATCAACTCATTTTGGACAAATATTTTCAGAGTGAGGTATGAACTAAATTGATATGGAAAAGAGAAAATTGCCAAATATAAGAAAATGAAGCTATCAGTTCTATTCGATGATAAGTCTTTGTATAGTTATTTTCAAAACAGGAATAAAAGACGGTTTTGATAGAACTCGATAAAGGGATTTTACAACATTTCTCTGTATTTATTTTAGACGCTAAATTGTTTCAGAATTTGTGAAATAACTGTTTAAATTCAATTCATTTAACAAAGAATGATACATAATAATTTTAGAAAACATGGATCAACAAAGAAATTTGATTTCGTAATAAGATAAAGCTAAACGCTTATTAAATGTTATAAAAGGTTGAAATTAATAATTTAAGAAATAGACATTAATGATGTCTAATTAATTAAAAATGCCATAAAATAAGCCCACTTTTTAGAATTAATTAAATGACAATGCCATTTAAAAAAATATTTATTCTACACTTATTGAATGCATTATAACCCTTTCAATTGAAATGACCTGTTATAAATTCGGAATAGTAAAATCTACCATGTATAGAATTTATTTCATTGAAAACAAATGACATTTTCGCACAGATATAAATGTATATGAACTTTTTATACAATTCAAAGCCTATGTATTTAATAACTTCTTCAATAACGCAACAGTGATATGGAGGACCAAGTCCATCTACCTACTGGTAGATTCAGAAACATGATTTATTTTTTACGGGTAGGGTTGGCAGCCCTACACGCAATACTCAGAAGTCATATGAGATAGGGACCTACGGCTTAAAGTGGATTCCGAACCACTACAAACATCCATAACACCTCTGGGGCTCACCTGAAGCCTGTCGCACCAAGTGAAAGATCTCTAATCATTTGGCCATCAGACCCTTTATTTTCACCAACAAACCAAAATATCAAAATTATATAATAACATCGATTATTATATCATAAAAGCAAAAGAGTAAACAAATGGCTTATGAGTTCTAAATTAAATCCAGAGACTAAACAAACAAAACAAAACACTTCTAAACCAAATAAGCAACCAGCACTATTTTCCCCATGAATACTTTTCCGAAATCAATATTCGAAGCAAATAAATTATTAACTTGCGCTTAAAAGCTGAACTCTAGAGATTCATCGAAAGAAAAAAAGAAATCTATCGCAAGATTTAAAATATAAAAATTACATTTTCTTCCTTATACACATAGTAAATAAACTACAAAGACAGGCGACTGACAAGACACAATTTGAGACGCCATCAGAAACGTCGTCTCCCGCGAATTTTCTGAGTGTAGCGGAGTTTATATAAGAAAATGGAAATGAAATGCTGTTATTGAAGGCGAGTTTTTTTTTGGGGGAGAAAAAAGCAATCGAGATTTTATTTGAGCCAGTTATGCTTTATTCAACGCGTTGTAGAGCAGTTTCGGAAATGCCATCTAGTTTCAGATTATAATCTTGTGTTTTCGTAAGAATATCAACTCATTTTGGACAAATATTTTCCTGTGAGGTATGAGCTAAATTGATTTGGAAACAGGAAAAAAATTGCCAAATATAAGTAAAATAAAGCTATCACTTCTTTTCGATGATAAGTCTTTGTATAGTTATTTTCTAAACAGGAATAAAAGACGGTTTTGATAGAACTCTATAAAAGGGATTTTACAACATTTCTCTGTATTTATTTTAGACTAAATTGTTTTAGAATTTATAAAACAACTGTTTAAATACAATTCACCTAAAAAAGAAAGATACATAATAATTTTAGAAAACATGGATCAACTAAGAAATTTGATTTCTTAATAAAATAAATCTAAAGGCTTATTAAATGTTATAAAATGTTGAAATTAATCATATAAGAAATAGTTATTAATGATGCCTAATACATATTCTCGTAAAATGCCATAAAATAAACTTACTTTTTAGAATTAATTAAAAGACAATGTCATTTAAAATATTATTTATTCTAAATTTATTGAATGCATTAATATAAACCTTTGAATTGAAATGATCTGTTATAAATTCGGAAAAGTAACATCTACCATCTACAGAATTTATTTCATTAAAAAAAAACATTCTCGTAAGGATATAAATGTATATAAACTTTTGTACAATTCAAAAGCATATATATGTAATATCGTCTTCAATAACACATCAGCGCTATGGAGGACCAAGCACGTCTACCTACTGGTAGATTCCGGAACATATTTTTTTTTCGGGGTAGGGTTGTCAGCCCTATACGCAACACGCAGAAGTCATATGAGATAACCTACAACTTAAAGTGTATTCCGAACCACTACAAACATCCATGACATCACTGGGACTCATACGTTGCACCAAGTGAAAGATCTCTAGTCATTTGGCCGTCAGACCTTTATTTTCACCAACAAAACCAAAATATCAAAATTATATAATAACATCGATTATTATATCATAAAAGCAAAGAGTAAGCAAATGGCTTATGTTTCTAAATTAATTACAGGGGTTAAACAAACAAAACAAAACACTTCTAAACCAAATAAGCTACCAGCACTATTTTCCCATCAATACTTTCCCTAAATCAATATTTGAAGCAAATAAATTATTAACTTGAGCCTAAAAGCTGAACTCTAGGGATTCATCGGAGGAAAAAGAAATCTACCGTAAGATTTAAAATATAAAAATTACATTTTCAACGAAAATATTCCTCATACACAAAGTAAATAAACTGCAAAGAAAGGCGGCTGACGAGACACAATTTGAGAAGCCATCAGAAACACCGTCTCCAGCGAGTTTTCTGAGTGTAGCGGAGTTTATATAAGAAAATGGAAATGAAATACTGTTATTGAAGGCAAGTTTTTGGGGGAGAAAAAGCAATCGAGATTTTATTTGAGCAAGTTAGGATTTATTCAACACCTTGTAGAGTAGTTTTCGGAAATGCCATCTCGTTTCAGATTACAATATTGTGTTTTCGTAAGAATATCAACTCAATTTGGACAAATATTTTCCTGTGAGGTATGAGCTAAATTGATATGGAAAAGAAGAAAACTGCCAAACATAAGAAAAATAAAGCTATCAGTTCTATTCGATGATAAGTCTTTGTAATGTTATTTTTTAAAACAGAAAGAAAAGACTATTTTGATAGACTATGAAGGGCTTTAATATGATTTCTCGATATTTATTTTAGACGATAAATTGTTTTAGAATTTGTGAAACGACTGTTTAAATTCAATTCACCTAACAAAGAAGGATACATAATAATTTTTAGAAAACAGTGATCAAGAAAGAAATTTGATTTTATAATATAATATAAGAAAACTTACATAAGCTAAGCGCTTATTAAATATTATAAAACGTTGAAATTAAAAAGTTATGAGTAAATTATAATATTAAGTTAATTAAGTTATAATGTTGAAATTAAGTTTATGTTATAATAGTTATTAAGAATGTTTAATACATATTTTCCTAAAAAAGTGGCATAATATATATATATATATATATATATATATATATATATATAGTGACAATGCACCATGTCTTCTCAAAATAAATTATAAAGCGAGCGGGGTTTTGGAACCGATAATGGGGGAGGGAGAAAGAGAAAAGGGAGTGTGAGGATTCGAGAGAAGAGTGCCAGTGTGGAGGGTATAAAGAACGAACTAGCTAAAACGAATTGGTTTTTTAAGATGATTCTCTAAATATTTGTTATGTAATTATGTTTTGTGTGTTATGTGTTGCAGTTGTGCAGTGCTGTCTTAACTGACGCGATGGTTGCATCGCGTATTTATTTTAAGAAATAATTTAATTTCTGTCCATGAACAACACTGAATCAAGATCAAAAGCCTATCAGGCCCTTATTTTACCTTTTACTTATATATATATATATATATATATATCAAAAAAATTAATCGAATTATATCATAGTCTACTGATAGAAAATATTTCTTTTGCGTATTCGTAACACAAATCTTTTAATTTGTACAAAATATATTCTCAGATTAAAAAATTGTAATAAATATGTAATTATAATGAAATATTTTCTTAACAACCGCTTATAATCCATTGTTAAATTAGGTCTTTTAAAGAAAAATCAACTTCAAAATTTAAGAGTACTTAATTCAGGATCATCCTCAATGCAAAAGATGTGCTTTATGAAATATATTAAAGCATCGGCAGAAAAATTAAGAATGAAAAATAGATTAATTTTAATCTCTGCTTCCTCCCACGAAAACAACTGCTTTTAAAAGCTTTTGAAAAGGAAACGCCATAAGCGTGAAATGGAGCGATCTGGTGAATTTAATTAAGCCTAAAGTGACATGTATATTATAAATCATGTTCGTTTTCAAACTTTCCTAAAGACATGAATTTTGAGTAATAATGTTCAAATGAATCATATAATAAGCCCTTTTTTAATAAGAACTACTAGTATTTTCTATAACTTCGTGGTCTTTATAATTTATTTGTATAAATTGTAAAATTTTAATAATAAATTATATAATTTAAAAATTTTATTTTATTCAATCTCAATTAAATTTTATTACATGAAAATAATTTTTTTTTTTCTAAAACTTTATTTAAAAACTAATCAAGAAAAACAAACATCTTAATGTATTCAGAAATTAACTGAATACTCTTTTAAGGAAAAATTCCTTTTAAAATCAATATAATATAAAGAAAAATTTTTTTTTTTAATTTTTTATAATTTTTAAAAGGCACAAATAAAATATTGGTATGAAATAATTTAAACACATAAAGTTTTACTGTTACTATTACAATCATACAGACAAAAGTAATTAAAAAATCTTTGTTAAATTTACTTAATTCGAAATTATTTACTTTTACTCTATATTTTCAATTAATTAAACAAAGAGGTTTTATTATGAATTTTTGAGAGATTTATGAAAACATATCATGATTTACATATTATTATTATTGTAATTGTTGTTTTAAAGCCATTTAAATTAATTTCTAATAAAAAATATTACTAAAACAAAACAAAACAAGTAATATAAAAAAAAAAAAATTAAGTCAATTCCTATTTTTTTCACTCTATTGCAGAAGGTCCTTTATAAATAATTTTCATTCATTTTTTTTTTTAAGTTTATGTGGCGCCATCTATTAGTAGATATATGCAATTTAAATCTAAAAAAACTAAAATTAATTAATTAAATTTAATTACTGAATTAATATTTGAAAAACTGTATTAACATCAAGTGTCATCCACTACAAGTTAAAAAATGTATTTGAACTTGAGTAGATGAATAAAAAAAGTATTTTATGAACGATTGAAAATTTGAACAATATATATATATAGGGAGAGTGTGAGCTAATGGAAGGAATTGAAAAAACATTTTTCTTTTAAATAAAAAAGAAGTATATAAACAATTATATAAAGACGTACAGGAAAAATAACCGTATTTTCTTAATTTAATAAATAATCATAAAATAAAAGCTTTTTTTTTTAAACGAGATATTTTAGTAAGGAACCTAATATTTCCTACATATATTTCTGCGCCTTGATGGCCAGTAGGCTAGCAATCTGGCTCTTGGTATTCCAGGCTTAGGTGCCCAAGTTCGAATCCAGGCGGTGGCATGGATGTTTGTTAGTGGTTCGAATCCACATTAAACAGTAGGAGCCTGTCTAATTAGACTAAAGTGTGCAAAATGATAGCAGAGTGATAAGTCAAACTTATATATATTTAAAGTAAAAAACAATTACATTAATAAGTACTTTTGTATTTTAAAATTAACTTCCTTTTTTTAATATACTTTTCTCTTCTTTCTCCACATCTACTCCTTATTTGAGTTGTGTAACCTCCCCTATCAGTTAAAAAGATGAGCGTGGAACATCGTTAGGCCTCATGAATACCAATAACAGCCCACCGACGGGTGAGGGGGAGAACAGTGTTTCCCGAGAGAACTTTTAGGGTAACTGCCCCTGGGCATTTATGTGCTGTATGGTAGAAAAGTCGGAAAATTCCCACCAAGTAATCTAACTATCGATACTTGACGGTTTTACACATATTATCACAATCCCATCGTGGCTCCTCGTTTATTTTTAAAATACTGACGATAAAAGATCACGAAATTTTTAACTGGAGTTGCACGGTTTTAGTAATGAAAAATATTTAAAATCAATTCTGAAGGATTTCTCCGGTATTGTGACGGATTCTAAAGGATTTAAAATAATTAAAATCAATCCTGAAGGATACCAATTCTGAAGGATTTCTTTGATTTCAATATGAAAATAGAACAATAAAGCTTGTTTTAAAAAACTTTTCTACTTAATTTTAGAAAAATAATAGTGTCTGAAAATTATAATTGGGCCTGATGGCCGAAGTGACTAGAGCTCTGGCCCTCGTTGCCGCAAGTTTGGGGTTTGAGTCTCGGCGGTGCCATGGATGTTTGTATCGGTTCAAAATCCACTTTAAACCGTAGATATCAATCTAATATGACTGTTGAACGTTGGGTGTAGAGCTGACAACCCTACCTAGTAAAAAGAAAAACATCTCCGTCTCGAAATCTGCCAATAGGCAGACGGCCTTGACCCACCATGTTGCTATTACAAAGAAGAAGCAGAAAATTATAACAATTTCCAATACTAGTGATAAGCATAAAAATAATAATTTGTTTAATCATTATTTTCATTTATTATTATTGTTATTATTATTATTATTTGCTATTTACAATTTTAACAATAATACGTAATTCGTTGGAAGACTCTGTTACAATATACTATAGTATTTTAAATATATTAATTTATATTTTTCCTGACTACAAAAATTTTTTATTATAGAAACAAATAAAAATGAAATTTATATAAATGCACCTCCACAAAATATAATATATATAATTTAAAATATATTTTAAAAATAACTTATAATTCATTTAAAAACTAACGTATCTTTCATCTGAATAATTCGTATAAAATCCTATAACATCGCATCATTTTGTAAATTGGAAAACACTGAGATTTTTTTTTCCAAGTCAGCAAACTGGTTAAACATAATCTTATTATACTTCGTAACAAGTTTATAGAAGCAAGCCGTTTCATGTTTTAAATATTCGTGAAAGAAAATAATGGAGTTTTATATCTTTATTTATTCTGCTTGTCCAAAATACCATATTCTGTGAAAAACATAAATTCCCCAACCAGTTTAGAAAAACATCATAAATTTATTCACGACTTTCACTGTATAAGAAGACAACTATCAAAACAAAAATTCTAAAGATTTCGTTGCAAAGCTCAGTTCGCTTAAAGCTTTTGAGGCTTAAGAGATCTTTAAAAAATAAATGAGGCTTTCAGTCTCTGTATACTTCATGCATATCATCAAGACAGGAAATATACTGATGCTGACAGAAATATACCGATCTTCCTGTCTGCTATTTGAAAGAGACTTAAGTTAAAGGAATTAGAATAAATCTTTTGATATATTTTTATATAAAAGATATTAAATTATTTATAATGCCCCACCCCTTTTTAAACTATTTAAGAGCATTATCATCATCATTTTCTCCTACGTATGAAACCTTATGTGCTATGAACAATCCTTTGATGGATAGATAGGATTATTGCTTTCCAGGAAGACTTCTATACAAAGCTGAATCATATTTTCGTGTTGAGTTAGAGAAAACCTAGAAAACTCCATTAAAATTTCAAAGATTTCCTAGGAAAGTTCAGTTCGCTTAAAGCTTTCGAGGCTTAAGAGATCTTTAAAAATAAATGAGGCTTTCAGTCTCAGTATACTTCATCATCATCATTCAGTTCATCAAGACAGGAAATATACTGATACTGACAGAAATATACTGCTGATCTTCCAGTCCACATTTCAAAAGGCTGACTTAAGTTACTTAGAAATTAGAATAAACCTTTTACTATATCTTATAAAAGATATTAAATTATTTATACTCCCTCCACTTTTTTTTAAGAGCACTAGTTAAGAGCATTATCATCATCACTTTTCCTCTCTGCAAATGAGACCTTATGTGCAACGAACAATACGTTGTTAGATAGATAAGAACTATTGCTTTTCTGGAGAAATTATATAGAAAACTGCTTCAAATTTTTGTGTTTTGTGAGAGAAATCTTAGAAAACTTCCATTAAACAGTTCGCCTGTTAATGAGAGACGCTGTAAAAGACATCATTATCTCCACCAAGTCTCCTCATTTCTGAAAGCGATGATTACAAAGCAAGCCGTCAGTGAATTCGAGCTTTCGTCCTCTTGCACTCTAAATTACCCTTTAATATTGGGACAGTCGTCAAGTAATAGTTATAATTGCATATAATAGAAAATATTTTATTTATTGTAGCATTTTTCCCACGAGAAGAGATATAGCATTTCTGTTACCAGGGGAAAGGAATGCATATTCTTTAACAAGTACATAATAACAATCTATCACTCAAATCTGACAACAAATAATCATTATCACGGATAATGAGATCTCATAAAATTAGCGATTGTCGGTTCGATCTTCATAGGTCGAAACAATTACAGATGGGATATGGATTACGTCATGTGTTGCTGAATCGTGACGGGTGATAGACCATGAGCTGAGAAAATGTCTACTTCAATGAGAAGTGAGGAAAGTTTACCCCCTCCCCATACTCTTAATGGATTTTCTTAAAGAAAGGTGAAGTGACTGAACAGGCAGGAGTTTCTGCTATTTACAAAGTGAGCCGCTTGTGGTTTCGTGTATCACGCAGTGTGATAACACAGTGTCTTCCGCAGACCGGGTGCATTAGATTCGTCGTAGACTCAAGAACTCTGAAAATCTCCGACCTTGCAGTGAACTGCACTTATGAATCAAATTTACATTTTTAATTTTCATTCGTTTGTATAATAAACCAGTGATCTTTAAAAATACTGCTTGCAAATAAAAATTAAGGTGTTCCCATGGACCTGAAAGTGGACCTCTTCTTGAAGCCGTTATGGGTCTAGTATATTCCTAGACGTTACATGTGTATCGCAAAACTATAACACGATGCTTAAGTATTAAGTCAAATAATAAACAAAACAAAAAATGCTTAAAGATATTTATAATTTAAATAATGTATGCAAAATATTTCATGATATTCAATATTCAATTTTTCGTTTGCTTTAAATTGAATTTTGAAATTTAACTGAAATATTTGAAGCTTTACATGCTAAGTTGTAAATTAAATTCTTATTTTTAAATTTAATTGACAGTTAAAATCAGTAAACAGCTTAACATTAATTTTAATTTCTAGAAATTCCATAAGATTTTTAATTAATTAATATATTTTATAAATTTTCATATGTATTAAATTAATTCAGCTTAAATTCTGTATCTTCACATACATACACATTTATTAAAAGTATTTAAATATATACTAAATTAATACTTTCCTATTTCAAGTTCTTTCAGTTTAAAAAAATTCAAAAAATATAAATGAATATGCATGTATACACGTTCAATAAATTTATATGTAGGTTATAGCATTATTCATAAACTTTGCTAATGAATAATTTTCCAACATTATATTAACGAAATTTAAATGCAAATTTATTTTTATAAAATAATTAATATTGTACCAAGTAAATTATTTTCATTATCGTTATGGAAAATAATTTAGAATAATTAAATGAATATCGAATTATTTTATTTACACAAACTTCAAAAATATATATCAATATCATTATGGAAATTATATAAAAACCTTTAAACCATTCGAACCATAAAATCTTTTCAAATCTGTCACATTTATTCAAACTAATATTACAACAATGGATTAATTAAATTCTAAATTTATTCTTTCAAATAAATTTACATTGGCTGTTTTTATTTATTTATTTTTTAATTCATACGAAGCAAGTTTCAAATTATAAGTATCAAAGAAAGAAAAGAATAAAGAAAGAATATCAAAGAAAATCAGTAAATTAAAAAGAATCAAATAAGAATCAAAATGGCAATAAATGCAACATACAGCAATGAGACAGAAAAGATCGCTTTCTCAAATTCTAACTTCATCTATCTGCACTTGTCAAAAATAAGGCAACTATGCTTCCTAATATAAGTTAAGAAAAAAATTTGTACAACATATATGAGAATATTTAATTTTCTTTTTCTGGAAATGTAATTTAACTTGCCTCGAAGTGGTAGTCAAATAAATGGAGAAAACGAATATTCTCAGCTTAACCGCGTTACATCCAAGGTTATTGGCAAGGAATTTTACCGCCATTTTCTTTTTCATAGAAGAAATTCGAAAAAGAGCTTTAATTGACACAAAGCAAGATTGAATAAAGTTTTCTGTGCTAGAGTCGTCGAAAAATTTGTCTTTAAGCCTTTGGGAAGTTTTGAATGTCAGTTCCCTATTTGTGCTAGGAAAGAAAAAAAAAAAAATGAGTTTGAATGGGACTAATTTTGCGTTTCATTCAGCAAAAATCATGTAGAGGAAATTAGAAATGTTATTGAAAAGTTTTTATACGATTGTAATGAATTTGCTAAACTACTATGGTTGCGTTTGAAGTAAATACTTGTAACTAAACAAAGTCGTTTTTTATTCATTAGAAAATTTCGTTAAGAACATTGTATTAAAATTCCTTTTCCATCAGAAGAATATAAGTAAGAAAATTTCATTAATTCTTGAAATATCTATCTTATTCTATTATACATTTAGTTTTGTTTAATTAATCAACAAAAAAATCATGAAATAAATTTAATTTTATTTACTTTATTATATTATTTTGCTAAATTTTAATTTAATTATTTTGTTATATTATTTATTAATTTAATTATTTATTATATGTATTAGAAAATTTCATTAGAATATTGTGTTAAAATTCCTTTACCCTCAAATGAATATAAGTAAGAAAAAATTTTATTAATTCTAGAATATTTCTTATTCTATTATAAATTTAGTTTTTAATAATTAATTAATACAAAATCATGAAATACATTTAATAATGCTTTATTATATTATTTTGCTAAATTTTAATTTAATTATTTTTTTATTATATTATTTTAATTTAATTATTTCGCCCATTATTTTTAATTGTTTAGTAATGTAATCGTTTTATTATATTTATTGAAAATTTCATTAAGAAATATTCTGTTAAAATTTCTTTTTCTCAAGAGTACGGATCGCTCTGAAATTTTGAGATACGGCTAAATGGTACAGAGTTTAACTTACCAAATTTTAAGAGTGTTCAAAAATGGTCCACACTCCCAGTATCCGTGCTGCAAAGATTAAAGAGGAGGCTCTACACCCCATCCATTTTTTTTGGGTGATGAAAAATATGCTTTATGGCTTCATCCCAATCTCATCTTCGAATGAAAACGGCGTCGTAAATTTTCTTGATTAAAAGCAGTCCCCTTACATTCAGCTGTGCTTAGTAATTTCTGGAGAAGACACTTGGTGGTGTACCAAGTTAGCTGTGACTGTCTTCTGTCCCTCAACGATAATTTTGACCAGTTCCGTAGCCACTAGGAAAACTGAAAGGGCCATTTACTTTTCATTGCTCGTTGTCTTTTCATTGTTGATTTGCGGTCATCTTCAAAGACCCATACTTTACTTTCTTGTAAATGTTGGAATATCAAAAAACGTATGGATTTTACACCAGTTGTTATTTAGAAATCATCATCAGATCATCATTGGATTTTGGAAATAAGGCGGTGTCCACCATCGTTAGTAATTTTAGCGTGGTTTCTTTGCAGATTCTGGAGCGCTCCATTTTGGTGTATAAGTCTTTGGGTTAAATTATTAGGGACAACGACAAACTACTTTTTCCGTAGGTTCTTCAGGAATAATTCTATGTATAGCTGTGACCTGTCTGTGTTAAGTTTCTTCTGTATCATTTGGTGGGGTAAGTGGACGTTATCATCGACTAACATTTTTCGTATGGTTGACATTTGAGACATTTCTTGGAACTACAGCTGATGCTGGGTCTTCCTGTGTGTTCTTGATCCGCAGAGAACTTCGACCCCTCTAAAATTTGCAAAACCATTCAAACAGGTAGCACGAGATGGAGCTTCGTCTCCATATGCTAGGTGTAGAGTGAAGGCATTCTTCAGCTGATTAAACTCCACTTTAAAATCATAGAAAAACCATAGTGTGCGATAATGCTCTCACAGTCAATTCATTTTTCTTTTCTTTTCAAAATCTATTCTTACTACGACAACTAAATTAAATTGTTTGCCACAAATTACCTATCGTCTGCCGCTATAAAGAGTTCAACTTACAAATTTAACGAATTTTTTTTTCACTGCGTTTATCAATGCCACTGTCTCAAAATTTCAGTTACCCTCGTATAGTAAAAAGAAAAAGAGCTTACTTCTTGAATATTTATTCTGTTGGGCCGAATTTTAATTTTTTATTTAATTAATCAATAAACAAACATGGAAAAATTATTTTATTTAGCTTTTTAATAAATTTTCAGTTTAATTATTTTATTGTATTTAGTCAATGAAAATGAAACAAAATTTTTCATCACGGAAAACATATAAAATTTACATATAATTATTTCGGCGCATAAAATTTCAAGTGGTATGAACGATTCCCGGCTAATAAATTTTCCATTTCATAATTCACTTTTTTTTTTCGATGTAGCGACGCCATGTTTTGGAGATTGAAATTGATCAATATCCAAACACAATAGTTCAAAATTGCTTTTAAAATATAAGTACAGATTTTAATAAATAAACATGTTAAAATTCTTAACATTTTAAAAATTTTTTGTGTTAATTTTAATACTTATAAAATAAAATAATTTTGGAGATGTATAATAAGAATGTTGTGGGAATTCAAAAACTGATTTTCAAAACGTTAAATGAAATTAAACTTTTATGACAAACAAGATATCATTCTAATCTTTTATTTATTTTGACAAAAATATATATATATATATATATATATATATAGAGAGAGAGAGAGAGAGAGCAAATTTTTCCAATATAAAAATTATTTTTAATTTAGATTAGAGTATCTAAAAATATATTAAAGACTGTTAAAGAAAATTAAACTTTAAATTTGTCGATACTAATTTCCTTTGTAAAGCTTTATGAAAAAATAATGTAGGCAAAATAATGAAAGCGTCCAGCTGAGGAAATTTTTGTTATAGATTGACTTGCCTTCATGAGAATCTATACCTTCTCTACACTGGTACACTAGCATTATCACTGGGTGGCCACATACTTTTGATTTAATTAAAAATTTTATGCTTAATCTTGTGATATTATGGATAGTTGTTTTGTTTGACACACATGGACGGATGGGTTAAGTTCACATGGGAAGTATATTCAGTACCCACAGTGTGATTATATGTTCTGAAGCCCATTGAGTAGACGGCACAAAATCAGTGCACTGATCGATTCGGTGTGTGGTGCAATGCTTGCACTTATTAAGGGGCGGCTTGTATAAGTGATTTATTTTGCGTGCAGCTGCCTGTCGAGATACATATTGTGTGCGGTTTCAACTTGTTATACTAGGAAGTGACAAAAGTCATGGGATACCTCTTAATATCGTGTCGGCCCTCCTTTCGCCCGGCGAGAGTGCAGCAACTCGACGTGGCATGGACTCAACAAGTCGTTGGAAGTCTTCTGCAGGAATATTGAGCCATGCTGTCTCGATAGACGTCCATAATTGTGAAAGCGTTGATGGTGCAGGATTTTGGGCACGAACAGACCTCTCGATGATGTCCCATAAATGCTCGATGGGATTCATGTCGGGCGATCTAGGTGGCCAGATCATTCGTTGGAATTGTCCAGAATGTTCTTCAAACCAATCGCGAACAGTTGTGGCCCGGTGACATGGCGCATTGTCATCCATAAAAATCCCCATCGTTGTTTGGGTACATGAAGTCCATGAATGGCTGCAAGTGATCTCCAAGTAGCTGAACATAAGCATTTCCAGTCAATGTTCGGTCCAGTCGCACCAGAGGACCAAGTCCATGCCATGAAAAAACAGCCCACACCATTACGGAGCCACCACCAGCTGAACAGTGCCTTGCTGACAGTTTGGGTCCATGGCTTCGTGGGGTCTGCGCCACACTCGAACCCTACCATCAGCTCTTACCAACTGAAATCGTGACTCATCGGACCAGGCCACGGTTTTCCATTCATCTGAGGGACCAACCGATATGCTCACGTGCCCACGAGAGTCGCTGCAAGCGATGTCGTTCTGTCAGTAAAGGCACTCGAGTCGGTCTTCTGCTGGAATAGCCCAAGAAAGCCAAATTTCTTCGCACAGTTCTACAGACAAGTCCCCTTGTGAAGTCCCGTCCTGCGTCCACGACTGATTTCTATGGTTATTTGACGCGGTGTTGCTTGTCTGTTAGAATTTACGACTCTTTTGCATACGTCGCCGGTCTCGGTCGTTAGTGCAGGTCGACCACTGCGCTGTCCATGGTGGGATGTTATGCCTGAAATGACATACTTCTCGGCACACTCTTGACACAGTGGATCTGGGAATGTTGAATTCCTTGAACGATTTCGAAATGGTATGACCCATGCGTTCATTCAACTAACATTCCGCGTTCAAAGTCTGTTAGTCCCGTCGTGCGGTCATCATCACGTCAAAACCTCTTTCACATGAATAACTGAACAGAAATGAAAGCTCTACGGAAAGCACTGGCATTTAAATTACCTGTTCTACGCGATGCTACTGCCATCTGAAAATTTTGCATATTGCTATCCCATGACTTTTGTCACTTCAGTGTATAGCCCCTCAACATAAAAGCAGCAAAAACATCAAGTGTACTTAGCTATTGAATTCGCCCAATAAGACATTGGATATGATGGTTGGGTAGAGTGACTATGCATTGGCTGGACGTCTGCATTGATTTCTTCTCTGAAGTTACCTTAAGGAACGTGCATAAACTGAACCCAACTATCTGGAAGATCGGAAACAGCTTATCATCACAGAGTTACACCAGATATGCTCCAACGAGTTCACGACTCAATAATGTCACACATTTAATTGTAGATTGTCACCAATGAAGAATATTTTAAGCAGTATCTTCAGAAAATTCCTCCATTTTAAATATTCATTTCTATATATTGTTTTCTGGAACTTGTATGTTCGACATGTTTATAAAATTCTTGCATATCCTTCGATTAGAAATTCATGCTGTCTTCTTTGATTGACATATAATTATAATTATTTTCAAAAATCCATATTTTTTTATTAACTTTCTGGCAAAGTAAATAAAAGTTTCCGGCAAGTTCTTCTTTTTTTAAGTTTTCGGCATCATCCCTCACCCTTGGAATCTAACCCAACGCTTACAGAATAGTTGCCTTAAATTAAACATCTACTGTCCTCGACAGACCAAACTAATCTAAACTCCTTGTACAACAGAGCTCCATTGGCAAATAGGCAAGCCAGTGCTTCCCTTAACACTGTAGTTGGTTAGAAGCTCATTTTACTGTCAAATTGAATAGCAAATTATTTTACAAATAGCTAGACACATTATTACAAATGAATTTCATTATGCTTGGCAGTATAATTGATGAAACTTTTTCTTGGAAACTCTTTGAGATTAACGAATATTAAACTATACTTTTTCCTGCCTTATTTAAATTCGTGACGATTTACCTTTAGCACATTATTTGTTAAAACTTTTTATTTTATACTGCCTTTTTAAAAAGAAAAAGAAACAGGAAGGGTGTTTCCAACATTGCAGCTAAAACTCCCTAAATACAGGTGCTTATACTACGTCAACTGAAATTTTGTTCGTGTAGCAGAAGACAAATAGCTCCTTACATC
>BPLR01007645.1:0-30537 GCA_021605095.1 Caerostris extrusa
CTTTCAGTCACTGTCTCTGTGTCCTTTCTTCCATATTTATTTTGAGCCTTTTGAGCATGTAATTATAATCCTACCAAATAAATGTTTCTGATAAAAAGCAATTTATCGTGTCTTCATTTAACTCCTCCAATATATATTTAATTTTAATATAACAGCATAATTTCATAAGCAATTCTGATTTTTATTCTGCAATTGTTTATTTTAAATATCGCCGTAAATCGTAGAATTATTGATATCAGTTCCAAATTGCCTTATGAATGACTTATAAATCTTCTTATTCATTGGCACAACAGCCCCATGGTGGGCCAAGGCCGTCTGCCTACTTGAAGATTTCGAGACAGGGGATGTTGTTGTTGTTTTATTTTTATTTTTATGGAGTAGGGTTGTTCAAAGCTAATCCCAATGCTTTATAATCATATTAGACCGGGACCTACGGTTTAAAGTGGATTCGAACCACTACAAACATCCATGACACCGCTGGAACTCGAATCCGAAACTTGTGGCTCCGAGCTCCAGAGCACTAGTTATTCGGCCATCAGGTCCACATATAAATCTGTTTCTATAAAAATCAATCAACCCATAAATATGATAGCTCTGAAATATGAAAGGTATTTTCTTTAACTCATGAAATCCAGCATAAATCGATCTCTAATTTAAAGAAGTCTCACCTGACCTCATTATAACGCTTCCTATTCGTTAACCATCTAGCTGTCAGCTAATATTGGAACTCGGGAAAATAGAGAAGTTAGATTACTAGTTCGTAATCACAATGTTCAGTGATAATTATACATGGAAAATTTAGTAAGTTAATAACCATCTCTAAATCATAGCAATCTTATTTGAAATATTCGGAAGACATATTAATAAATCTGACCATATATACCATTTCCATTAAATGAATATTCTCATTTTCTAAGTATTGATACAGATTTGTGTTTAGTGGTATTTCCAATTCTGAAGCCTTTTAGTATCGATTGACAACTATATCAATAAGTCTAATGAATCATACGGAAAATTAAGTGTTATGAAATATTAATCAAGTCTGATTATTATACTATCGGATTGTAGATAAATAATTGAACTAAATAGTATTATTAATGTTCAGATATTAAATCTATAAAATTATAAGAGTATTAACTGTAGAAAAGGCGAAGAGTTTTGCGAACATGAGATATTGGATTGTGACTAAACTCTGTTAAAAGGTAAGATTATTATGGTTTCGTGATAGATTTATAAAACTATTATAATGAATAAACAGATAAATGTATTTGATGATTGTTATATGATTTTTATCAATTTTATGATATCTATTGATTCATAATAGTACAATAGTGTTAGAAGATAAACAAAAGTTCAATAAAAGTTAGAATAATGTTTATTATTATAACTTAATTATTTTTATTGTTTAAATGAATAATCAACAAAATACATCTTATTCAAATTGAGCTATTTGAAATAGGAATAGAAAAAAATCTTGGTGAAAAAAAATATAGGTAGTTGTAGTAAATATAGTGTTGGTAAAAAAAAAGTTAATTTAATTTCTTAAATTTCTATCTAAATATCATTCTAGACAGTGCTTTATCTTAAATGGCAAAAAAAAAAAAACTAATATTTTAAGACATAATAAAGTTTATTGTTTATTTATCTTAATTTCCCAATTTTAAATGAGTTTAAATTAAAAAGTTTAGAAATTTACAGTTTAATGATTGTGAATTATGTATTAAACATTTAAAAATTTATATATTTAGCATTTTAAGCAAACACAGCAACAAAAAATAATAGTTGAACGTAGATAGATTCTTTAATTTTGTATTAGTTGCTTTGTTCTTCGGCTATTTTTCAGATTTTATTTATTAAAAAAGGTTGCAATTTATTTTATGTTTAGCATTGGATTTTTTTTTTGTAAATCAGTAACTTTCCGAAACGATGAATTTTTATCTTTCGGTAATGAAATATTTTATACATTATCTGACTTACCTGAATTAATTAATGTGTAGGAAAATAGCATCGCTTTAAAAAGGTACTTTCAGTTATCGGATATTGATGCTTGCTTTTGCTCTCGCTTTTACAGTTTTTTTTTTTTTTTTTTTTTTTATAAATATTTCCCTAATTATTTTTACAGAAATTAATTGTATGGCGTGCTTATTTTTAGTTCTTGAAATATGTTTTTGTTTGCTTAAATTTTTGTTGGATGCATGAAGAGTTCATTTTGATGATCATGATTCATTACCGAGTTGATTAAACTCTGAGATTTTTCTTGTTTCAGAAATAAAAATAATCTTTTGTTGAGGATTTTAAATATATTATTGGGTGATTTATATACATGGAGTTTTCCAGAATTGTAAAGCATACTATAAAAGAAACTAACAAAAATAACCATTATTGAACATAAAGTATATTTTTATAAGTATGTATAACCAAATAATAAGCAAAAAAGAGAAGGAAAAGTTTAATAACGCCTACTAGTTCTTCTCACTAAAATTAATAAGATTTAATACTTCAAACCAAATTTGGCATTTATTATGCTTACTAAACTACCAGCATTTATACAATAAGAGTATTTTATAAATTAGTGTTGAAAACTCAAGATTAAGCTCTGTTAACAATGTGGCATGCTATGAAATTGAGATGTTAATAATAATTAGGGGTAAAATATGTTTTTATAGGGTTATTTCATTTATTTTTGACATTATAAATACATTCAAATTTCTTGGCATGTTCAATAATTTGCAAAAAAATCAAAAATTTTTTTTTTGCAACATTTTTTTGCTCATTTTACATGTTAGATACGTTAAATTTATAGTTTAAATATATTTTTGTTTTATTAATAAAATTGTAATATTTTGTGTGGCCCGCTGGAAGTTTTTTTTTTCAATACTGTCCTAGAAAACTAAATGATTGGATAAACGTGTCTTATTTCCAATGGCAAGAGAAAATGACAACATCTTACGAGATCAGAACAGTGTAAAACACAAACAAGAAAAAGAAAAATCAATAAGAGGTAAAAGTCAATGTCTCATCAGCAAAGTTCTAGCTCTCCAATATCTTTCCACCTCGGAGTCCCCATTTAAGGCCGGGCCTACTGCTATATTGTGCCTGTCCATGATCTTGACAGAAATATCCTGTTTCACAATCTTCCTCCAACTCCTATCCATTGCAAAATCCCACAAAGGTGATTACTCTTGGACCATTGCTACATACCGATAGAACTTTTAGCCGGCTAAGACGTTACCAGGATGCACCATAGGGGAAGTAGATTTACTTTTGCACCCCTGATTGGATAAACATATTATAGATTATCCATATTTTGAACCTTGTGTATTTTTTTCTTGACTTGCACACGACTTAATAGCGCAGCTTATATAATCTTTGTTAGTCTGAAGCATTGACAGATACGATGAATGGATTTTTTTTATATCATACATCATTAAATAGATTCGTTTAAATATCTTGCAATTTATTCAACTGCTTGTTTAATGAAGAATTCGAACTATCTAAATACTCAATTTTACCCCTCTGACTTTTGAACGCCTATTAGTAGGAATAAAAAATATCACCATGGGAAAATGATCATCTTGAGAGAAAGAAAGGATTCATTAATCATCCTCCCATGCTCCAATTCCTTATTCAATCATCTGAAATAAATTATAGATAAACAAAACTGAAGAAGAATCATAAATTGGTAAATATCTGTTCATTTTCAACATTTTCTGACACGGAATTTTCATGTATTTACTACTCGAAATCCATGTTTACTACTACTCTCTTGGGAAAATGTATACTTTTTCATTGCAAATCATTTGCTATATATTATTTTATAGCAGGAATCTTTTTAAAAGGAACGAAACCCTTTATTGAGAGCCGGGTTTAGTAGTTTCATCAGTTTTTGTAGTTCAAATTTAACTACAGTTCTTGATTTTGTAATCATTACATATAGAATGTACCTGTAATTAATATATGATACATTAAAGTGTATGTGAATTATTAATTATTTCAAAATTATTGATTTATTCGCATTTTTGTATCGATTTGCGTAACTTTAATCCTCGTATACATAACGTCGATTAAGAAAAATATTTTCTCAATATTTATGAAAAACGTAAATTTGACATTATAAGTGCTGGAAAGGCATAAGCAACTACAATGATTGGCAGAATTTGAATCATTAAATAGTAAATAAATTCGAAATTAATAACATTCAAGACAAATAACGAATAATAATTTTTTAAAAAATTAAAATTTAGCTTATTAAATGTAAATAGAAATAAATTATGATAACATTTATTTTATACTTTAAATATTTTATTGCAAGTTTTTACTTTGTTACAAAAAGATGGTTTCTTTTTACTAATTTCATTAAAAATTATTCCTTTGGCAAAAATTAATTAGTTGTTCTAATGAATTGTTGATATAGAATGTTATATTATCAGTTTTTTTGCATTTTCTAATGTATACTAATATCAAACATCCTATTAATAAACAAAGTTCATTCATCAATGAATTTAAAATATTTATCCCCATAGTTTCATAGATTTTATGGATTTGATTCAAATACGTTTTTATAGAATCATATTCTGAAAATGTGTGAAATTACCTATTTCTGCAAAAGAACATTATCTTCATAATTTGAAGAATTTTTATCTAAATATTTTTATTAAATATAATTTTTTTAAACATTTCTAACAATCAAATGTTAATTTTTTTTCATTTTAAAAGTGTTTATATTTGTTTTATTTCTAATGTTCCACAAGTGACAATCGATTCTTTGCCATAACTTCTGGATGTTACCAGAGCAATTGTATCATGCCACTGAACACAAAGTCCTAGATTTATTCCCATACAAATTCCAATAGCGAGCTTTAAAATAAAACTCAGAATTATCCAACCCCTTCTGTTATATTATTTGGGGAACTTCCCATTCAATGCATCTGCAGACAGGTTGCAATACGAATTTTTTTAGAAAAATCATGTGATACCTATTTCAAGTTGTGAAAACACATCAGTTTTAGGGCGGCCTGATGGCCAGTTGGCTAGCGCTTTGGCCTTTGGTACCACAGGCTTCAGGTTCCAATCCTGGCTGTGGCATGGATGTTTGTCAGTGGTTCGGAATACACGTTAAACTGTAGGTCCTGGTCTAATTAGCCTAAATCGTACACAAAATGACCATAGGGCGACAAACCAAACCATTAGTTTTAAGAAATCTATTGGTCTCCAGTAATGATCTCTGCTATAGAGAAATGACAATCAACACAATTGTAGAATAGCCCCCATCTGGCATTTACTTTTAAGTAAATACAACACATTCATGAATTTTAGTGCGCTATTTTGATCCACAAATTAATTATGCAGATAAAAAAAAACTTCTTTTATAATTCATGGCAACTTTAGAAACATAGATACATAGTTTTAAAGGTTCTTGTATTTTTCGACTAACACTGTAACTATTTATGACAGCAAATAAATATATATATATATATATAAAGAACTTTAAAAGATATATCCATTGTCAGAAGCGTAAACAAAATGGAATAAGACTGCCTAATTATAAAAAGAATTGCCCTAATTGCAAAAATCTAAATTCCTTTCTTTGTGTTTCAGAAAAATGGGGTCAATATAACCGTTATTTATTTATTTATTTATTTATTCACATATATGAATGCAATTTCTTTTTTTACGCAATATTATATTTTTAAATACCTTTTTTGTCTTTTTGTTTCATATTACGTACAAACTAATCATATTGAAGTGATTGTCGAATCAGACATACAGCACAAATTTTCCTTTCTGTTTAGTGCATAATTTTTCATTTTATTAACAGTCGTTGTCGTGTTGAATTGTAAGAATAACTTATCGTAGCAAATTTAACAATGCATATTCATATATGCAAAGAGGACAGTAGAAATTATTCATCTTAATACCATTCTAAAAATTAAAGATGAAATCTCAAATCTTGAATTCACTGGTCCTGTTGAGGAAGTCTTCATCTTAATTAATAATCTCTAAAATACTGGATTTAATTCCAGATTTGGACTTAGCCGTCTTTCAATTGACATATTTGAATCTTTATTAATACATTTCTGTGAGATACAGTCTGTAAACAAATAATTCATCAAACTCTTTAACGATAACAAAAGCACTTCTCTTTTCTATCTTAAATTTCAAAATTATTTTGTACACAAAATATGCATAGGAATGTGCAGTAGAAGCTTTATGGTACTATCCAAGCACTGCATGGTAACTAATGACTTCTAACGATTTAGAAGTTAATTTTAACTCTTAGTCTAGTCTGATGCCCATTAGCGAAGTCTTACTTTAAAGAATTGTTCTCTAGTTAATAGACATGACAAAGCTAATTAATTATTCTCTTACGTAGATTACGCGGCTACGGACACAGAATTCCAAACTCTCTAAAATTCTTCACCAAACTGCTTCTATAATCCTCTGAGATTTACGGAAGCGAAGCAGAACGTGTTAAACAATTAACCTGAAGAAGTTTGATAATTTTTTTGTTTTAAATAATTCTAAGGTAACTTTAGGCGCTGTATCTTATTATTTCGTAATCCAATAAAAATTAATGGTGCAATTTCAAGTTTAATATTAAACGAAAGAATTTTTAAAATCTTATGTTTAGGTAATTATTTTTCAAATGATGTTAACCGAGTTATTTCTTTTTATTGGGGTAAATTGTTCAATATATTTTAATTTTTTTAAGAAATGTGTAATATTTAATTTGAACTTTTTAACTGAAAAATTTATTAATAGCACTGCATAGAAATTTTTGCAATATACCATTCAAAGTACTGCATGGGTATACTTTCTTGTTTCATACACTTTAAATATTTTCTTGCAAAGATGTAAAATTCTTCAATTTAACCCCAATGAATCCACTTTAAACTGTAGGTCCCGGTCTGTTTAGCCTAAAATATGCACAAGATGACCGTAGACCAAACCAAACCAATTAGTTTAACCCATTTAAGTTAACCAGCCAATGGTATGAGACTTTAAATTGTTCATTGGATAATTCCATCTCAGACTCAAAAATAAATTACTATTAGTATTATGACATTTGTTTTAGAACAAAAATAAGCTTTAAATTTATTAGCAAGAATAAATGAATAATAAGAAAATGGAATTGAATATTTTGGGCAGTTTCTTAAATTGATTCTTATGTAATAATTTCTGTTTTCGGGGCCAGATGGCAGAGTGGCTAGCGCTCTGGCACTCGATTCTGAGGTGATAGTTTGGTTAGTGTCAAGCAGTTCAAAATAAACCACCCTTTCCATATCCCACAAAATAATACCAGAAGATTCCATATAACCTCCTTTAGATGCAATCCTGGCTTTGAGGTGGGAATAGGTGTTTTAAGACTTAATCCTTACCTTTTTTTAGTAACGTTTGAATATAGTGGGGCCTGATGGCCAAGTGACTATCGCTTTGGCGCTCGATGCCACAGATTTCAGGTTCGAGTGCTGGGCTGTGTCATGGACGTTTGTAGTGGTTTGATTCCACTTTAAAATCGTAGGTTCCAATTTAATACGACTACAGATCGTTGTTCCTGTCTCGAAATCTGCAGCCGGCCTTGGCCCACTATGGGCTATTGTACCACTGATGATGATGATGGATTTCTGTTAATATTCACTCTTTATCTGATGAATGAAATGTTCTATAGTTAATAAATTTCAAATTGCAGAAATATGTAAATTATGAAGTTATTTTTAACCTAAAAAACCAGATGCAAATATAGTCATAAAATTTATATTATTTTCAATATCATAAATTTAAACATAATTTTCATGTTCAAATGATTTTAAAATTTACAGATGAGGAAAACATACTTATAGATATTTATTTGTAATATGTTTTGATATAAAATTAATTTTCTTTATAAATAAATAAAACGTATAAATAAAATACCACAATCACAATTAGTGACAAAAAAAAAGGATATTTCATATACCTTTACTCTAGCCGAGTAAAAGAACGTATTTTACCTCAACTACCTTTTTATAGCCAGCTCATAAAAATGATCTTCGGTTACACGAAAAACTAAAAAAAGGAGAAGTTTTAAATGTATTGCAAGAAAATGTTATAGTGTTTAAAAAAGAAAAAAATTCTACTTTAGCAGGCTTGACTTCGCATAAAAGTAATTCCCGATTGAAAGAACCTTTCATCGACCTTAGACCAATCTCATAAGAAATAATCTCCTGAAATGAAATGTGGAGTTATATTTCCTTCAAAAATGACATTTTATTGTTAGTGCTGGGGAGAGATTCTTTGTTCCTATTTCTATTTTTTTCCCTGAGAAATATTTTTGTTAGATTTCCACCTTGAACACTCGGTCACTAATATTCACTAGACTAGACAAGGATTTAGAGCAATCTTTGAAAAACACTTTGAACACGTTTTAGATTGTTCTAAATCTTTGAAATTTTCCAACCTCGATTAGACATGAGTACTGTAAGCACTGAGATATCACAAATTTAGTACATATAAAAGAGAATATATCAAAAATATATACTTCTGTAATATACATATTTCTGAAATTTGTAAAATAACTATTGAAATTATTTATCATCCCTCCTTCATTTGCTTATTTCATCATTTATCTACTTATTTCATCATTTATCTGCTTATTTCATCATTTACCTGCTTATTTTTTTATAAAAATCTTATCCATCTGCTTATTTGAAAATACTGCTGAAATTTTTACAATAACAATTGAAATTATTTATCTTCATTCATCTGCTTATTTAGAAAATTACTAAAATTTTTAAAATAACAATTGTATTTTTCGTCATTCGTCTGCTTATTTAGAAAAATACTGCTGAAATTTTTAAAATAACATTTGAAAACATTTATCGTCATTCATCTGCTTATTTAGAAAAATACTGCTGAAATTTTTAAAATAACATTTGAAATTATTTATCGTCATTCGTCTGCTTATTTAGAAAAATACTGCGGAAATTTTTAAAATAACATTTGAAAATATTTATTGTCATTCATCTGCTTATTTAGAAAATACTTAATTTTAAAATAAAATTATATTAATTTATTTTTAATATTATTTAAATTATAATTATTTTTAAATATGTTTATTCATCATTCGTCTTCTTGTTTAGAAAAATACTACTGAGGTTTTTAAAATAATTGAAATTATTTATCATTATTAATCTGCTTACTATATTTAGAAAAATACTATAATAAGACTTCCTACTACATTTAGAATGCAAATTTTTCAAGTACTTCATAATGTATCTCGTACCATTAACTTTATTTATAAAATTTTAATTCAGTTTTGTAAAAAAATTAATTTTTTTTTTTTTTTAATTTAGCTGAAATTTTTTTATTGATGTTACAAAATTTTGTTATTTGACGAGAAAACCAGGGAAAAAAATGTTCGAATATTTTTATTATATTCAGTATAGTCAAATATAAAATATAATCATCTACAAGTATGAAGCCTATGGCCCAGTGGTAAGACGGATAATTAGCATGTAGAAAGTGCCAGATTTAAATCCTCAAGGGGCGTATGTTGCAGTCACTGGTTTCAGAAATGAGGAGACTTGAATGTAACTTTGGCAATTTTAAATAAGCCTCTTGCAACGACAGTCAGGGTGCCTGGTAGAATTTTCCAGGTTTTCTCTCAATATGCAAATGTGGAGCAATTATCCCTGAAAGTCTTTCCTCCACTGCTTGTATACATGTATACATCTATACACAAAAAACGTATCAAATACTGTGAAAACCATAGATGTTTTTAACAACGGAAGTATTAACAAATCTTAGAAGGAATTAATTTATTGTAGGAAAAATAGCTCACGTTAAAGAAATTATTATTTCACATCAAAAGTTAGTTATTATTACTTCATGTTATAACATAGGACAAATAAAAACAGAAAAAAATATAGTTTATATGAAATTCACAAATTTCTTTAATGAATAAAATTTGAGTAAAAGTAAACAAGATTTTTAAAGCAATTCTAAATCGCTTTTTATATGGTAAATAATTATTAAACTTGTTTGCTCGTAAATTTTCATATGAAAATTGCAAGAGAAAAGGATTATATGAGATTAAGGAATATTTATTTCTTGTTCTTCAGATTTGTATTCTTTCCGTTATTTTTATACATTATTTAAATCATTGCTTCCATTGGTTATCCCATATCCAAATATCTATCCAAATATAAAATTTATGAATTAAAAATATATTAGAGAAACAGTAGCAAAAACATTTAATCATTTTTGACAAAAGATAGCGGTAAAGATTATCAAATGACTTAACTTTTTTTTTTAATAATGGTAAGCATTTGACTTTAATTAGCATACATAACTCAGTATTAATTGCTCAGTACGAAATGCACTTTCTATTTTAGCATAATGTAGTAGAAACTTAGCTTTTCTTAGAGAAATTTGTGTAGCTTGTATCTGAAAATAAGTTTTGTAAAAAAAAAAAAATTAAGCAAAACAATTTTTTTTGATGCATTGTAAAGAATTTCACTAATTAAATTGGTAAAATTAACCCAAAGTTAGGAGTGTTTATGACGTGTGTCACCTAGAAAATTTTTAACTAAGTTTTTTCTTTTAAAAAACATTGCGAGTTAATTGCTTTTATTTCCTCGACTTCTTTATTTTATCTTTCATTAATTTTTTAAATTAGTGTGAATGCCATGGACTTGTATACAGGTTTAGTTTTCTTAAGAATATGTATTAAACTAAAACTAATTATTAGATTACTTTTTGGGTTGAAGGGATTAATATTGGAATTTTTTTAATTGATTTAAAATCCTGTAAGATAAAGTGTTTTTGTTGTTGTTTCGTAAAAAAAAAAAAAAAAAAAAAAAAAAATTATTTCGTAGCCCTGCAAGAGAATGCAGTTACATCTACTTGAAAGAGTTATTGTTCTGGGAAAAGTTGAAGTAAATGTAACACTACTATTTATTTTACCTCTATTATTTTCATTTTGATTTCTTAAATGTGTGTAATAGTACTATTTTATTTCAAAAGTTAATTTTTTAAATTAAAATTAAAGTGTTTATATTTCTAAGTTCATTTTTTAAATATATCTGCTGTTGTTGTAAACTTTATGAATAAGTATAAAAGGGTAGTTTGACTTGGACATTTAGTTCATTTTTTTATGTATAAACCATTCTTTGAATATTAATAAAGTATTGGAAATTTAGATTGTATAATAAGCATTGGAAATTTAGATTGTATAATAAGCATTGGAAATTTAGATTGTATAATAAGCATTGGAAATTTAGATTGTATAATAAGCATTGGAAATTTAGATTGTATAATAAGCATTGGAAATTTAGATTGTATAATAAGCATTGGAAATTTAGATTGTATAATAAGCATTGGAAATTTAGATTGTATAATAAGCATTGGAAATTTAGATTGTATAATAAGCATTGGAAATTTAGATTGTATAATAAGCATTGGAAATTTAGATTGTATAATAAGCATTGGAAATTTAGATTGTATAATAAGCATTGGAAATTTAGATTGTATAATAAGCATTGGAAATTTAGATTGTATAATAGGCATTGGAAATTTAGATTGGAAATTTAGATTGCATAATAAGCATTGGAAATTTAGATTGTATAATAGGCATTGGAAATATTGTATAATAGGCATTGGAAATTTAGATTGTATAATAAGCATTGGAAATTTAGATTGTATAATAGGCATTGGAAATTTAGATTGTATAATAGGCATTGGAAATTTAGATTGTATAATAAGCATTAGCATGCTCCATCACAACAGTAGATACCTCCTCCCCTTCCCTCCTTCCATGGGAACATAGGAGTTCATGGACTTGGTCTAGACCAGTGGTGGCCAATCCGTGGCCCGCCTTGAACATTTTTCCAGCCGTTGAGGTTTATCGCACTTTTACAAAAAATATTTATTTTATAATGTCCAAAATATTGAAAATCAATGTATTAAAAAATACATTATGTGTGCATTATAAGTGCATATATTCAAAAATTAACTATCGAAATTATGAGAAAAAAATTAACTTTGATTTTTAAGATAATATTCTTAAGGAAGCAAATATCGCACTAATAAAATAAATATTTTTTATTGATTTCATTTTTGTTTATTTCTTTTATATTTATATTTCATTTTTAATGTTATTTATTTCTTTACAATGTGCGTTTAGTATTATTATATTATCTATGTTTACATGTAAGAATAATAGTAAACACAATAATAGCAGTTCATTATGTTTCAATTTTTTACTCCAAAAAAAAGGTCTATAGGGGGTCTAAATCTAATATAGGGATATATAATTTTATATGCGGCCAGTTTCAATTTTTTACTCCAAAAAAGGTCATTTGGGCCACCCGCTGGTCTAGACGTTGCTGTCGACCAAGTGTTATAAGAAACAACAACAATATAGAAATACATACTTCATAGTTTGAGGGCTGTAGCGAGTGATATTTACCATAGTCATAGAAATGTTATCACAAGAATGCTTGAGTGTGATGCCGAAAAAAAAGAAGAGTACATTCCTGTCGTATAATTTTCGATATTAAATAAGAGTTTATTTATTTTATTTATTATCTTAATTCTTTCCAGTCTGTATATCCATATTTAAAAATAGTAAAGTTATTATATCATTTTAATTTTTAATGAATTTTTAAGTCGATATATTGCTCTTTATCAGACAAAAACATGGCAATTAATCAAGTAATATATAGAATTTTGATTAAAGTAATAATTTATATGAATGCAACGTAATAAAATGTTTTTAATATTTAAACTAGAGTATTATTTAAAAATATTTTAACATCATGTAAGCATGAAATGTTTATTATTAAAAAAATTTTGTTTAGTTCATTTACAGTTAAATTCATGTGGAAGTTTCAATTTTCGTTAATTTTTACTTAGAAATTTTTAATTTCTTCAATGTTCTTCAATTCCTGCTAACAAAATTCCTTCCGAAAATAGCGTACTAAGTCACAAGGGATGAAAAATATTGACTAATCGGTCAATTTCTTATTTAAAAAAGTTATGTAAAGAAAAACTCGTCTTTATGGTAGAACATTTTATAATAAAATTTATTTTTCTTTATACAGGATTAAAAATTTAAATGTATCTTAGCTGAGTACAAATTTCATATTTTTTCTTTTATCGCCTTATTTTCCTCAATAATTTCTTATAAAATATTTTGTACCTAATATTTATACATAATGTCTTAAGTACTCATTATATTTATCTGTATCTTCTTTATCTATCACAAAAGTTTAGTATGTTCATAAAGTATTCAAGTTGTTAAATACGAGTTCTTCTTTACATAACTTTTTTTATAAGAAATTGACTCATTAGTCAATATTTTTCATCCGTTGTGACTTAGCACTCTATTTTCGGCTCTTTTCTTAGCAGAAATTGAAGAAATTTAAAAATTTCCACATAAAAATTAACGAAAACTGAAATTTCCACATTAATTTAACTGTAATAAATTAAGTAAAATCTTCTTAATAATAAACATTTCATGCTTAGATGACGTGGAAAATATTTCAAAAATTACAATTTTACTTCTGGTTTCAGTCTTAAAGTAAACATGATTTTTCCTAAATATATAAGGTTTTATTATATATTTTCTAATTATATAAGGTTAATCTTCAAATATATGACATAAGAACAATAAATGAATTGCAAAAATATTCAATATTCAACGTCATCGTACACATAATTAATGCATTTCATAACCTTATTTGTGCATTTTTGAATATATTTCCATGTATTCTTTTTTCATATTCAAGAAGAAAAACATTTTCAGGAATTTTAATCAACTTTTTCATCTATTTTCTAATCCATTGAGGATTATAGCATTAATATTGATCCAATTATACGAGTACATCATTTTTTTTCATTTAAATTTTTTATTCTTGTAAAAAGAAAAGTAATTTTATTTTAGAGTGTTTAACTATAATGACGAGTTGTTCTTTACAGGACTGACTAATCCTGTAAAGAACTAATCTCGTAAAGAACAACACACCGTGTAAAGATCTCAAGTAAAGAACAACACACCATTCTAGTAAAGAACAACACACCATGTAAAGAACTAATCAAGTAAAGAACAACACGCCAGTAAAGAATCATAACACTTAAGTTAGCATAAATTGAAGAAATTTAACAATTTCTACATAAAAGTAACGAAAACTGAAATTTCCACACGAATTGAACGGTAATAAACAAAGCAAAATATGCTTAATAATAAATATTTCATGCTTAGCTAGTGTGAAAATATTTCAAAAACTATAATTTTATTTCTGATTTAAGTCTTAAAGTAAACATTATTTTTCTCAATGTATAAAGTTTCAAAATTCAAAACATAATTTTATTATTATGAAAATCAGCCAGAGGCGAACAAAAATCCAGTAGCGAAATATGGAGAAAAACTGTCTCGTTCAGATTAATGTATCCACCTTTTACCGAGAATCTCTTTATTGAATAGAAATTCTATTTCCTAAAGCTTCTTCAAGTATATGCCATAAGAACAATAAAACATATGAATTGCAAAAATATTCAATTTTTTCATTGGCAGTTATAAACTGACAAATAAAGTGCATTCTGACAGTTTTCGAAAAGTAAAACTTATTGTCAAAAATATTCAAAACAATAAGATCGCATCTATGAAAAACGACATATTGCTTTATTCTTTGGCTTAAAGGCGAGTGACACTGGGTTGAAATTCATAGAGGAATGTTTCTTAAAATCCGGCTTTTCTAGAAAGTGCGAAATCTTCAAATGTAATATTCGTTGAGAAGCTATTTGAGAGTCAGGTATATATAATAGATAACCAATAACTGGATAATTAATTATCCATCTTTTCTATTCATTATTCAGAAATTCTTACTGTTAATATGTACCTTAGTTGTTGTTTTTTTTTAATTAAATCAACATTTAAAATTATTTGTATGTTGTTGTTTTTTTTTTCCAAATTTTATGAAAAATGTCCTCTGAAATTAAAATTAACTAAACTCTTATTTGGTGCTATTTAATTATACAAGAAAAGAATTTTTTTTTCTTTTACCACTTAATAGATAGCAACATCTAGACCAAGTTCATGACCCGTGTGATCTCATGGAAGGAAGGGAAGGGGGGGCAGCTTATGTTATGATAGAGCACCCGTAGGTAGACGTCTGACTTTTGGCTTCGTGTCGCTGAAGATGGAGGGCAGTGCCTTCCAGGAGGACTTTTAGAGAGAACTACCCCGCATTTGCGGATCGAATGGGAGACAACCTGAAAACTCCCACCAGGTAGTTCGACTAACGAGACAAGAAGCTGAACCTCACAAACGCCATCGGGTCTCCTAGTTTTTTGAAACAGTGTCTACAACAAAGACGCCAGCGGATTGAACCTCCGCCCTAATGCTTATCAGCGGCGCGTGTTGCCACTGAGCCAAGAATCGGGCATTAATTTTTTCATGCATTATATTAGAAAAATAACATCAGAATAATTCAACTATCAAGTAATAGATTTTAAAAAGTACGGTTCAATAAATTTTGATTTCTATTGATAATTTCTTATTGTAATTTTTTTTTTTTTTTTTTTATCATTAACCTTTTAAATCACGATAAAATAATATCTTATTGAATTAATTTGTGCATAAAAATTAATATACATAGAGCTATATTTTTTAGCAATAAATGATACCGGAAAAATTTATTTCTACTCAGCGCCCGATATTTATTTAATAAATAATAAAATTATAGTAAGGCTAAGTTATTTCTAGAGATATATATTTAAAGACTATAAAATTTTCATAATTCTGTCCATACTGGTCTTGTACTTCATTCTGCATGGATATAAAAGAATGTGATTAAGATATCTTTAACGCAACATAAAACAGAGAAATTTAAGTAAAAAGCAAATTAGAGTTCTTCCAATCTGTTTCAAGCTTGGACGAACTCTGATTGGCTAAATGGATTGCTAATTGTCTGATCATTCGATAAATAAGATTTTGGCTACTTTTTTTATAATCAGTTGAACAAATTGTCTCGTTATCTACAAGTAATTTTGATTAGGATACTACTAATCTTGTAAGTAGCTTACTGCTTTAATCATTCAATTTGCTTTATTTTAACCAGTATTGTTTAACTATATTTCTCATTAACTGAGAGTTTCTAATCTTAAGGCTTACTTATATTTTTTTTGTAATAGGGTATATTTATTATTTTTATAGAAACCATTCTGCGCATGCATGGAAACACTAAAGAAAAAAATTCTTACAGATAGAGGACCTTTTCTTCTAATTGCCAAGATAAATGAAAATAAATAGAAATAAAATACAATAAATACAAACACAATAAAGTGAATCAAAAAGTTTTTAAAATGAATCAAAAGTTTTTATAAAATAAATTTGATCCGCTCTATAATTTTTTTCCAAAAAAATTCTTAATTTTATTAAATGAAAAAATTCCAAAAATTCATAGTTATACCTTCCTCTTACTACATATTTTTAAAACAATTATATCTTGTAATCATATAATTATCCACAAATTTTGAGGTATCTCCATTTTTAAGAAATTATCAATACATTTTAACCATTAAAAATATTAATATACAGTTTATTTTCACATGTGTGCTATTAGACTAATAAAATGAATCTCAAAATAAAACGAACAGCAGAAATAAAAGTGAATTATGTTGCGCATTATGATTAACAACGTATATTTTGAGCCATCTAGCCTTTCAGGTAATGAGTTTTGGCAAATGTCTTTTTGCATGTTAACATTTATTATGAATTTTTATTTATCATAAAAATGGTTTATTTTATCCTGACTGAAAAATGTCTTTATTTACATTTCTTCAATGCTACTTTATGTATTGCAATTTATAATTTCTTAAAAATCGAAATACATTTCTTGACAAATCATATATATAACTAAGCATTTGACAACATGACATAAGTCGTGCCCGTTATCCTAACAATAAATTAAAAAGCTGTCATGTTATATCTATTGTTAAGCATTGTTGTAGTTTTTATTTTAAAAAGGTAAAATCCTTTATGAAAACTTTTTACTTCAAAGATGACTTTGAAATTCTACCATTTTAATGCTTCAACTTATTTACCTTTGTCAAAATTAATTGTACGGATGCAAAATAAGCTTAGTTTTGCATTTTCCTTTCGTTGTCCTCTTAAATCTGTCTGACAGTTCCTCTAACATTATTCATTACGGTGTGTCAGTAGTGTAGTTTCAAAATATACAAAGAAAAAAATTACTGTTGCTGGCTAACACGCTTTAATTTACGATGCTATCAATGGATTCTTTCTTATAATTACGTCTTCTTCACTAAATATAAGTAAACCACAACTGAAATATTGTCCTATTAATTTAGCGAAACGAAAAAGAAACTCTACGTCCCAAACTATTGTATTTCAAATGTAATTTGTATTCTCATTTTAGTTTTCTTATTCCTTAGAACTCATTCGGCTCAAATCTTAAGATTGTATCATTAATAATGAATAATACGTGCTTTCTTTACTCTATAAAGGGTAATGCATTTTTACCTTTTTGTATTGCCAGATTAGAAATGCATAATTTTTGTAAAATGTCATTGCAAGGAACAGTAATGCATAATTTAAACATGCTATTCTTTTTCTGGAAATAATTTAGAGAAAGGACCATCGCTTAGTTGACCTTGAATTACGCCCTAGGCACATAAAGTATTTCGGTAACTGTTGAATTTTTCAAAGATTATCGTTATTTTTAACAATCATTATCAACTAAAGTTTTTTTATTTCTAAGAATGAAAGAAACTGATAAAGATTATTGTAATTTTAAAACCAGAAAGGGCAATAACCATTGTAAATTCGCTAACCATTCAGCATGCCTTGAAGGATTGAGGATTTAGAAATGATTTAATTTTAAAATTATTTTAAGAAACTTTGATTGACAAATTTTAATCTAATTTCTTTCTGTTGTTTTTTTTAATTTAAATACATATATAAAATAATAGAATTACCAAATATAGTTCAAATCACGACTCGAAAGATAAAATATAATATTTTTTTCTTAAATTTTTACCATTCTGTTACAGTTAACAATTGTTCTAGAAAAAAATACTCTTAAAAAAAAAAATGCATTTTTTTTTTTTCACTTGATAAATCGATCATTTTATTTAGTTGTCTCTTCCTTCCAATTTTCTTCTTGTCTTTCTAGGAAAACCTAATAATAGCACAACACCGAAAAAGAACAGAGACCATTAATTTCTTTTGATTTAGTCTTCGCGATGACAAGTTGCGTCTGCTAAGCCTTTGATTTGTCCGTTGAAAGACATTCTAGAAAACAGTGACTTTAACGACACTCCCTCTGTAATTCCCTAAAATTTAACGGCAAAAATTTATTTTGTTATAAAAGACGGGTCTTTACGATTGATTTCCAATTTATTTATAGCTGTATACCTATAGTTAGATATTTAAGACATCTAGAAATTGATTTATGATCCTCACTTTTAACATATTTTTCTATGCCTTATTTTTCCAAGATTCAAAAGATCTCTTAAAATACTGGTTTTTTTTTTTTAGTTTATTGCTTATTGGGACATTTTTTCCTTGTGTTTTATAGATAAATAGCTTTCTTTTAGAGTTAATCTTAATCCATGAAGAATTTGTATCAATTCTAAAAAGATTACAGTGATTGTACTTAATTTTGCTGTATTATAGAAAGGATGATTCAAAATCCTAATTATGTTCATTACGTTATGCCAGTAAATTATTTCCTTTTAATTTTAGTAAATGAGCTTAACAAAATAGAATACTTTTGGGATATTTTTCCATGAAATAACTGTGTAAACTTTGCATCTTTTTAACTTTTCAACTGCTGTGCACTTTCTTAAAATGTCATAAAAGTTGGTAAGTTTAACACTTTCTTCAAATCACTTATAAGTATTTCAAAAATACTAATATCTGCAATAATAATGGATTGCAAGAAGATTATTTTTATACAAAAGTTTTTTTTATAAAATAAACACTATCAAATTGTTTCAATTGAGCATCGATAATTAAGTATCAATAATTGAGCATCATCAATTGATAACTTTAATTGAAGAATATAATGTGTTGTATCGTAATGATATGAATACAAACGAATGACTTTAATTTCCATAAAGAAGTATCCTATGTATAAATGCAGAATACCTATTACCATTATCTTTTTACGTGAAAATTATACTTTTTTTTTCCATATATTGGGCATTTTATTTATTATTCCATATTGATACATTAAATTTATAGTCGATTCACAACGTATAGTAAATAACGTCACAGAAAATAAGCAAGATTTATTTGAAATAGTCATGATTAATTTCTATGAATTAACTATGTAAAAAATAACATTAAATATAATAAAAATCCCATATCTCTATCTTTCAAAATCTTATTTTCCATTATTTTTAAATGGAAAATGGTTCATTTATTACCAAATCTTAAATTAAAGCTATCAAGTTTTTTACTGGAATGATGGCAAAAATATTTTGATCAGATAGTATTCCTTGTAATAATCTATTTATTTACTTTCTTGACAATTTTATCTATTGTAGATTAAGATAAATCATATTCTTTATTCAAATAAATCTTACTTATTTTCTCATATTTTTTATAAGTTTTTTTTTATGAAAAATTTTTTTTTTTTTAACGTTATATTGAGAAAAAAATTAATTAGACATAGTGAAAAGATAATTGTATTGTAAATTAAATAATATCCATGCACATAATATTTAAAAATAAAATATTATAAAAATTATAAACCTTTAAAATTATAAAAATTATAAACCTTATAAATCTTTAAAATTATAAAAATTATACTTATAAATCTTTAAAATTATAAAAATTATACTTATAAATCTTTAAAATTATAAAAATTATGCTTATAAATATTGTTTATAATTTTAAACATTTATAAGTGCAATTGTAGGTAAAGAAGAATAAAAATGTGAAATTGTGATAAAGCCTTCATTTACATGAAATTAAACAAATCTAATTCTTTCGATATATATATTTAATAAAATGTTTTTACAAAAATAATCACTATTGGTTGTACAAAACAATAAGCAAATTCATTAAAAACTCAATATTACTCAAAAAATATTTACATTCTTCAGTGAAGCGATTCTTTTTTTAAGTTAAAAATATTAATAATAATTAATAATATTAATAATAGTTAAGTAATATTATTCGTATCTAGAGCTGCTCGCAAGTCAAGGTTTTGGTATTTTTAGATTCAATATTTCTAAAGATAAAAAAGAAAAAAAAAAAATTTTATCAACCATTTAGAAATTTTGATAAACCATGTTTTTTTTTTATACAACTATATTATTTTTTAAAATTAAATTATAATTACCTTTATATTGCCTCTACATTAAATGTGCTGATTTAACTTTAAAGCAATTCACCCCAAAACCTCAAAAAAACAAGGAGAAATCAAAGTAAAAAAAAATTGTTCTTGTTCACACAAGGTAAAATATATAGATATTGTTGAATTTATCTTAGCTGAAAGCCTCAAGTCTTCACAAGTTATCCTTTCTTAAATTGCCCTGCTACTTGTTAATCCTATCGTCGAATCCTTTATAGCCCGTTGTAAATAACGTGAAGAATTTCGAACTCCCTTGAGATTTGATGGAGCAAAGATACCACAGTTTTGACTCTGCAAATCCTGCTATAACACTGCTTCCTTAATACCTCGAGCAATATATTTTTTACTCGCCTTCTGTTGTGCGACGAAAATAAATTTATTCATCGAGCTTAATGCAACGCCAATCTAAGCGAGATTTTTCTAGTTGTGAAATCACCATGGTAGAAAAAGAATCTTGGATAATAAATTTGTTCAGAAATATGTTCAGAGCAGCGAATGGCTCTTCTGCTAAACTACATAATTCTTTACATTAAAAAGTTACTAGCCAAATTTCCGATGCGAATTAATTAAATTTATAGAATTCCGTGAACTTAATGGGTCTTGGCTTTGTTTACAAATTCATTCAAGGAACTTAAAAAATTTATTCATGGTGTATTGATTCTCATCCAACTGAATAAGATGTATTGTTTCAACTAATTCATTTTCATCTTGATGGAAGATGCAGCCTTAATTTTCTGCATGCTTTGTTCTAACAATCATGTATTTAGAAAAATAAAATAAGTTTTTCTGTTAAAATATATTAAATTTTAACATCTTGAAAGGCGTAAGACGTTATAATTTCATGTGTATTTTTTTTCTCATTATTTGGACCATGAATATAATAATTCATTTTCACTTATGTATCACAGAAAATGATATAAAAGTTAATAAAAAAAAGGACATTTTTGCTTCATGTAATTTAAACACATATTACCTGTTTCGAAAGGAAATGTTACAGAATTGAAAAATTTGTATTGTAAACTTTTGTTTGAATGAATTAATATTGCCACAATCAACAATATTTGTTTTAATAACATTTATTGAATTAGTACACTTGAATTAAGTAATTATATAATTATTTCCATTATGTGAATTAATATTTGTTTGAATGAACTAATATACCAAAGCTTTAAAAAAACTTTTTAATCATTATACAGTATTTTTGTAATAACACCTGAATAAGATGTCCTTTTACGTCGTTCTCTTTAAACTAAATAAAAAAGCTCTTAAAATACAGAGAATTATTCCATGTCTAACAGTAAATGTGGAACATAGACATTACAATTAACTTATTATGGAATAGAGGATTTAGAAAATTGGCTTAGCATTGAAGATGTAAATTTAATAATAATGTCTTTCGGTATAATACTCTTAGAACTTTCTTGGATCATCCTTTGATTTTGATTTTATTTTTAAATCATTTGAAGACAAAGATATCCTTTCTTCTTGGTAGTAGAAGGTTGCAAAAAAAGACTATTCAGAAAGAAAAGAACTGAATGAACTGAACTGAACTGTACTGAATGAAAATGAACTGAACTTTTCTTCAGAACTTGCAAGAAAAGACATATTTAGATAAATAAGTGAGAAGTAAGAGTGTCTTCATATGTTTGAATGCTGTCAACCAAAAATTAAACGATACATATGCATTCTCGTAATATAATGTCCCCGTTCCTTTGAATCAAGTTTTAAGCTTCTTTTTATTGATTCATGCCACATTTTCCAAAATTTCAAACAAATTCTTATTTGCTCATTTTGTAACTCACTTCAATATTTAATCTTAATCAACTTTAATGCAAGATTTAAAATTGAAAACTCAGAAAACTTCAGATTAAAAAAAAAAAAAATCTTTCATGAACTAAATATCTATACATTCAATGACAATAAACTGTCAGCTAAATATTTTATAATAGATAATTTTTTATTCTCTAAACTGTTTAATACACAGGTAGACTACTTAAGGATATAATATTTATTTTAATCGTTTAATCAATTAATCCTAAGCTAGTTTGTAACCTAGCATTTTAATCAAATTGCTTTATATTTACTACGTAAAAACAAACATACCAACTTATGATTATACAAAATGCTTTACATATGCTTGATAACCTAAAATTCAAAGAAAAAGCTTAATTCGTAATACATACGATTTCTAAATTTGTGTATTTTCAATTTTGTTACTTAGCAAACAAACCTTTTTATTTTTCTGCGTTAAATAATCGTAAGATGGATTTTATGCTATGTTTTTAAATATTAAAAAATTTAAGAAATTTCGAACTTTAACTAAATTAGTTATATTAATAAGTTTTAGCTTAAAAACAGTAAATACTGAATAAAATAAAAGAAAATAAATATAAATGTAGCTGGACGCGTCTTCATTATTATTTTAAAGTTTTCTTAAAAAACCATCTAAAATGTGAAATCAGCAAAGAAAAATAAGTTATAAAGCTTTTTAGTAGAATATCAATGATTTCTTTTTAATTTTAAAACATTTTGTTTAATTCTTTTGTTTTAGATATTAAACTTTAATGCCAATTTTAAATATTTATTAACACTGAAAAGCATTTTATTTATTACACAAGAATCAAGGTTTTGATTATTTTTAATTGTATATCAAAGAACATTTTGTCTGAAAACATTAGTAACTTTTTAGACTCATAAAATACTGAATAAAATAAAAATAAATATAAAAATAGCTTTCTTTAGAATTCTTCTTCAAAACACACGATGAGAATAATTCAGCCTATCCATGTTTTACATTATTTAAAGTACCTTAAGAATAAACTTGAAACAGAGAAACCCGAATTTCACATTATGCTAAATATTATTTTTAAAACTCAAAAGCTGAAAGATTTATCTTAAACTACTTTTGTTGTCTCGCCACTTTTATAAAATTAATTTCATAAGCATCAACCAACAACGATTTAAATTTCTGCAGCCTACTATTTAAAAATACTTTACAATAGTGTTATGTTATAGAATTCTATGGATTGGAATCATCTTCAAAGCCGAAAACTTGCTAAATAGTTGCACACTAGACAATAAAGTTTTCTGTTTACGGTAAAAGAAACTTTAAACTTTTTTTGGTAACAGTTAAAATTTTAACGGTAACAGTTCATGCAGGGTGAATACATCATCTTAAACGACATCTTAAATCCTATATATACAATTTTATTAATTAATATTATTTTTACGTCACTTTTTATGCTTTCTTGAGAAAAACGTAAATCTTTCTTTTAAAATGTCAAGTCTTAAATGACGATAAAAGCTTTTTGAGTTATCTTTTTCGTGGTGTTTACGATTTAAGAGTCCACATTTTTCTTTCTTTTATGCGGAGATCTAAGAGAAAGCACATTATAGAAAGTTTAAAAGGAGATTTAAAATTAAATATATGACTCCGTCCATCTGAAGTAACCTAAAAATATTTGTTGCACTCATAAAATACGGCTTCATAGTTCAACGTGTGTTTAGAGTTTTTCCTTTTTTTTTTCCTAGTTTTGCTGGTAATTATAGCAGCTATTACTAGAGAGGAAGTAATTTTCCAGCGGGGAAAATTTTTGCGGTAGACTGCATAATATGTTTTATACTAATCCCAAAACACTTCTAAAAATAGGACTTAATCAATAATGAGTAATAAGTGATGTTGATAATATCCGAAAGTTTTCGCAATGAACACTTTAAGGATGATGAAGCACCTCATTTCAAAATAAAGCTGCGAACTTCCTTTTTTTCTCTCTCTCTCTTTCACACACTTTTCTTTTTGTTTTACTAGTTTTGTTGTTAATGCCATTTTAGTAAATGCTCTCTGAAAGTTATTTTTGTTTCGAAAGTTTCAAGAAAAATTTTACAATATCGGATTGAAAGTTTTCTGTATGTAGGTTAATAACGTTAAGAATTTAATCCACACTGATGTCACATTTATTTGTCGATGATGTGTTGCTAATTAAGGTTTAATTTCCTTTTTTTTTTTTTAAAGAAAATTGTAGCTAATTACGTGGAAATGATGCAATTATGGAGAAAAAAAGTTTTATTATTTTAGCATTGCTAATGTAAAACCTATGCTCTTAAGCCCTTTCAATCGATCGGTAAGTTAGTTTCATTGACAAAAAAAAAAGAATTAAAGCCTTCCAACTTTTCCAGAGTAACACATTGTTCAGTATAATTAACTTTATATGACCTTTATGAAAATTAGAAAGTAAATTCTGATCGATAGCTTTCATTCAGTTTAAAAGTCAAGCCAGTAAATTATTACAAAACATAATTAAAAAAATGAAACAACACAAGTTTCAAAAAAAATGAAACAGCATAAGTATTTAACCTTAAAAATTTATGGAAATGTAGTTCTTAATATGTAAATGTACAGTCAAACATGTTTTTATGCTGTCCTTTTTTGTGCTACCTTGTATGGGGTTTTTTTTTTTTGTGCAGCATATAAAAAAAAAATTTCATCAAATGTATATTAGGAATAAAAATTAATTAAAAAATGCAATTCAGAATGAGAAAACAAATGGCGGTCAGAATAACCTGCAAATTAAAAAAAAATATCCAACGAATGGCCTATCTGAATGGGGTAATGGGATTTTTTAATATCATCCCATGCCACAGATTCGTGGTAATGGGACAATATATCATCTCATTACCACAAATGTTATTAAATACGAGGCAGTGCTGTACCGTGAGGTTCTGATTTTACATATTTTCTATATGGATACTTTTACAGCATAATCCTATACCGCATCCCATTTACTGCATAAAAAAAATTTAATGTGTTCCATACAATAGATTTAATAGCTACTTCTGAAGTTTCAAGATATTTTGTTATGCGATTTCTTTTCTGCAGTTCCTATCCACCGTACAAAACAGCTTTGACTGTGTATCGAAAGTTTTTTAGAGGGAATTTTAAATACACTGAAAAGTAAACAAAAGAACAGATAGACAGATAAAAAGACAACAGATAAAAAAATTAGTTTTATAGCTCAAATGGTATAATCTATTCAATTAAATCTAAAAATAATATTTTCTGGTTTTTTTTTTCCATTATTTTCTTATTTTATTTTTCAGAAAAGTAGTACTAAGTAACTTACTTAGAATTTTTTTATTATTCTATCTTCAATTTACACTTTAGTATCCTTTTCGTACTTTTTGCATCCAATTTCCATACAAAAATGTTATTCTTTCATTAAAAGACGAAAATAAGTAGTAAATTGTAAGAAATATATTAATTTGTGGACATTTTCTATTATTTTGTTTTCCAAATTAGTAGAATTACGTGACTTGCACACATTTTTTATTGTCCGATCTATTAATTTACCTTTGTTTTTGTGCTTTTCATGCTTATTTTGTATCCAATTTCCGTACAAAAATATCTCTTTTATTAAAAGATAAAATGTAGTAAATTGTAATAAATATAATATTTTGTGGATATTTTCTGTTATTAGTAGAATTACGCAACTTACACACATTTTTTTTATTGTCAGATTTATCAATTTACCTTTGATTTATGTGCTTTTCCTACTTCATTTGTATCCAATTTCCATGCAAAAATGCCTCTTTTATTAAAAAAAAAAAAAAATGTCATAAATTGTAAGATATATATTAATTTGTCGATATTTTCTATAATTTTGTTTTCCATATTAGTAGAATTACGCAACTTGCACACATTTTATATTGTCAGATTTGTCAATTTACTTTTGTTTTATGTGCTTTTCATAGTTCTTTGTATCCCATTTTCCCCATCCCCATATCACTTTTATTAAAAGATACAATTTACTATATTTTAAGAAATATACTAATTTGTGGGTATTTTCTATTATTTTGTTTTCCAAATTAATGGAATTGCGTAATTTGTAAGCATTTTTTATTGTTCGATTTATCAATTTATCTTTGATTTATATGCTCTTCATACTTCTTTTGTATCCAATTTCCATACAAAAGAGCCTTTTATTAGATCACATAAATAAAATCAACCTCTTCTTGAAGTGATGTCAGTAATGGTAGCCAATAAATGATGTGCTGTCAGTTTTATCTGTCCATTCGAAGAAAGGACAAGCAGAAAGAAATGTAGTGAACTTTTATTCCTACAATGAAGTCACCAACAGTTACTCTACAGGATAGTTTTGTTCACCAGAATATAAACTGCTGAAACTGAGAAACCGTGTAATCTTTTGCAGTTTCAGCAACTTTCACGGTTCCAAATCTGTCACCGAAATCCAAAGCAAAACTTCCATGCAACAAACTCGCATTGGCAATGGAGAAAGCAGAGCACCTCAAAGCAAATACAAACAACAAACTCTCCGTTACGTATGCATTTCGTAAATATGGGAATAGTGTGCATTATGATAGTTTCTCGCACGAACAACTGTGTTTCGATAAAAAAAAAAATCATAAATGTTGCTATTTTCGAATGACGAATAAAAGGAGCAAAAATGAAGGAATATTATGGCAGTCTGTATGTTTTGTGATTTGAATGAAAAAAAATGAAAATTTATTTCCAACTTGAAAAGTAGTCTACCAATATACATAGTTTACAGTTACAGTTTTGAAAATTTATAATATTTAAACTTAAAAAAATTAATGTACTTAATCTTATTAATAATACTTAATCTTAATGTACAAGAATAGTTCTTAATATTATTAATATTATAGAATGATATTATTAGTGACTTATTAATTACTTACTAGTTACTTGATATTATTAGTATAAATTATTGGTATTATAAAATTCTTATTTATTCTATTAATATTATTATTATTATTATTGTATAGTTAAAAAAAATGTTCCTATTTTGGAATGACGAATAAAAGGAACAAAAGTAAGGAAATGTTATGGCAATATGTATGTTTTGTGATTTGAATGAAAAAAGTGAAAATTTAGTTCCAACTCGCTATATGGTCTATCAATATATATAGTTTACAGTTATAGTTTTGAAATTTTATAGTATTTAAACTTAAAAATTAAAAATTTCGTAAATTTGTTTAGTGAAATGTTTTTAACATTTCAATTTTTCTAACACATTTTGTGTGTGTAAAAGTTTTAATTTTGTTTTGTATTCTTAATGTGGACGAATAGTTCTTGTTATTAATTCTTAATATATAAACTATTAGTATTATAGAATTGTTATTTATTCTATTATTATATTGTTAAGGAATTTTAAAATATCCGTCTTATCTTATTAGTTTAAACAATATTTTATTATATAAATATTAAATGAAAATTTTTGCAGCGATAAATCGTAAAAAATCATACTAAAATTAATGGGAAATATTGAGTTCCAGGAATTTACATGGCACAAAATGTAAAATCCAAAATTAATCTTTCGATATTATTATAAGCAGTTTAAATTTTTAATTGCAAACAAACCAATTTGCGCATAATTTGGAATGTAAGGAAAATCAAGGTCTTCGAGTTTCTTTCGTAAATTCAATTTTAAACTAATAAATCAAAGTTACATTGCGTCACATGCGTCAGATATAAAAAGGTTTTTAGAAGAATTTCATCTTAGTAATAGTTAATATCATATTTATAAGCTAGTTGCTATTTTTAATTTAAGATATGAAAATTTTCCAGGCTTTTAAGATTTAAACCTTCTAATGAATTAATTTAAAAATTGCTTTGAAACTACTGTTTCTCGAAAATTTTGAGCCGTTATATAAAAGCTTTTTAGCACTCTTTAAAATTACTAAGTCATTAATAAAATTTATAGCTATGATTAATGACGTAATATTACTATTATTCACTCTAATATTTTTATTTATGCTTAAGGTTTTTTTATTTGTGATATTGTATAAAATATTAAACTTTTTCAATGTTTTCAAAACTGATAAAAAAATTTAAAAAATTAAAGATAAATATTGAACTCATTTAGCAAATTGCATAATTGTTATTACAGTTCATGGTGCATAGATATCTTTTGTTTATATTAGAGATGAGAAATTATTTATTTCATAGATTTATTATCTATTTCTTCTATTTTATCTCACTGTTAACATACTCGTGTTACTTTCAGTATAAAAATTCTGTAGGTTCTCATTTTTGCGAGAAAAAAATATTTACTTTTTTAATATTTATTTTCTATTCGGTTTTGAAGGCATCTGCCAAGCAGGAAGTAAACCATAGATGGAAATCTTTCGGTGTAAGGTTTCATCTATAGGGTGGTAATGGTAATCGATTCATACTTTCCTTTTGACTGAATGTCTATTGCATCACGTCCATTTGCAAAACCATCCTTTAACGGTTGACTCAGTACATATATTTTAAAATATTCTTATTGAAGTAGCGTGTATTTGGCCAAACTGAACTAAATGAAACTTTGTAAAACCGTTACTTTTTTAAACGAGCTGTTTGTTTTTAAACGGTGTGTGTTAACGGTTTATTTAAACCTTCAGATTGTTAGATACGGGAATCATCAACTAATAGTTAAAGTATTTAACGCACTTTCTTTGTTACAGCATATATTTTTGATTTCGAAGTGGTTCATTTAAAATTCAGAAATTCTTTTAAAAAGTTTCTATTATTTGTTGGTTTAAACTTATAAATAGAAAAACATTTGTCAAAATACTGCAATTTTGTTAAACATCACAGTGAAATAAAAGTGATAAAATGTTATTTCGTTTAGTTTATCTATTTAAGGGTTTTTTTTTTGAAAACACAAAGATTAAATAAGATAAAGTGTATTAATTAATAAGCTAAAGTGTAAATATTAAAATATCATTTTTATAGAAAATATGTCAAAAAAAGAAGACTCTTACTTCTGAATTTGGGTGTACATTTTTCACTATTATACAAACATATATTTGCACTTCAAAATTTAAGTATTTTTACAAAATACAATCATGTTAAAAAAAACTTGCAGACACGTGAAAGGACTGTAAAAAACAATGAAATTTATTCCACAGATAATTACTGTGACAAAAAATATATATATATATATATGCTGCAGACCCTTTAAAACCGCATTAGCGGCGCAAAATTAATATGTTTGAAGCCGCCGCAAATCACAATAAGAGTATCTGCATGTCATACAATCAAATTAAGTAGATTTTGGATGTGTTCCAGGGAATATCTCCTCTAGGTAGTTTGCCTCAATTCGTTGACTGTGGCTGCTCGAGATTAGTAATAAACAAGTTTATGAGTGACCATATTCTGTACGTGTTCATGGGGATACGCGTTTTAGAATAGGCATAATAAGGAAAAAGAAGTATCTTCTATATTGAGAAGAAAATTGAGATATTTTAGACAACATTTGGTCGTACATTCGACAATTGACCCATCTTATATTTTGTTGAACGGAAAGTAATGCGAGATTTTTAACTTGCCTAAATTAAAGTCAACTTAAATGCCCAAATTCGACTTTAATACCACTTTTAAAAATTACTTTAAATTTAATATCATGCCCTTTGTTCTACACTCCATTAAATTCATATTTTCAATTTCCAGAGAAGTGATGGAATGTGATAAGTTATATATTCGCCATATCATGCTTTTTGAGTTTAGGCTCTAGGAAAAAGCTACAGAAGAAACAATGATTTGTTCGATGTATCAAGATCTATAAATGAACGTCAAATTCAACATTGGTTTAAAAAGTTCCTGAGAACAGAATTTTAGTCTTGAAGGTGAATAGAGAAGTGTTAATGATGAAGGTTGTTAATGATTATTTGAAAATACTGGTAGAGTCGGAACTGCTTATAACAAGTACAGAAATAGCTGAAAAACTCCACTTTGCACTCACTGTGAACCATCAGTAACGAATAAATGTTTGCACACCTCTAGTCACCAGAAGAGTAATTTAGAATTTTTTTAAAGTATATAGGGACTGGATATAGAAAGGGATACGTTACTCAAAAATATATTAATATGAAACCGAAAACGTCTATTCCCACATCAAAGCCAGGATTGCAACTAAAGAAGGTTTTGCTTTGCATTTTGTGGGATATGGAATGGGTGGTTTATTTTGAACTGCTTGACATGTACCAAACTGTCACCTCAGACATCTGCTGTCTAAAATTAGAGAATTTAAAAGATTTACTTCCTAAACAATTATATTACTCAACAGACAGGGTGACATTGTGATTGACAATGATAAATGTAGGAGTTTAAAAAGCCCGGGTAAAACTGGCCTAAAAGTTTACAGCATTA